>KZ651169.1:367527-387608 GCA_001010745.2 Gerris buenoi | reverse complement strand
TTTTTTGTAATATATGAATTGAAACAACTGCCTTTCTGTGAAAATTGGACTTTTAATTACATTTGAACAAACAATAATAAATATTTACAAAAATTATGTACAGTAAGTAAGTATGTACATATTTTTATTCTTAGGGGGGATTTAAAACAAAACTCGTGTAAGAATAAAAAGAATAAATCAGCGGTGTCACTGCTCAGCCTGCTGTACTGTATGTGTTGTGGTGAGGTAGAGGTGTGACGTGAAACAGTGTCCAAGGGCCAAAGGTCTCGCCACACTCGGCTAAGTTCGGATTCCTTCGGGTGGCGTCGGAAGTTGAACTGCACCGAGTTTGCAGTTTGCAGTTCCAAGCGATGTTAATACCGGCCTGCCCCCTCCCGCGTCCTTAGGGGGTGCCCCCTACCACCAGGTTAGGCTTAGGGGGTTCATACATTGGTTCAGTTCCACATAATCACTCTTTTGAACTGGGCGCTGTTATCGATGCTTCTAGAGCCGCGCATTGTAACTTGTATCTCCCTCCAGCATTTTCACCTTATTTTATTAGATTTATGGAACTAAGAACTAAATACATATTTATATTTCTTAAAATATTGTGTTATTAAATATTTGCTTGGGGGTTCACTGCACCAGTAAACCTAAGCCCGAGCCGCCACTGACTTCAGCATTATTAAATAAAATTATGTAAATAAGAAGTATTTATTAGAATAAACATTTCTCTAACTGTTCCCCGACTCACATTTGGCAGTAGCTACAAACAATATTTTCATCGCCATCTTCAGCCCCTGCGCAAGAACCATATGTCCATTCTTTACAAATTCAAATAACAGCATGGGGTGTACCGCATTCCAAGATACACGACAGACTTAAACAAATGAAAACCATTTAAATTATAAATATATGACCTAAGTTTATCAGATACAGTTAATTTGTTTAAAAATTCTGTATCAAGTTAATGTTAATATTAGATATATAACGTAAATATTAGATCACTTTCCTTGAAAATTGATAAAAGTGTATAAAAATTGATCAAACTTAGTTAACTCTGCCAGTGATTGCTCACGTCTGGAAACAAACTAACTCTAATAGATCATACACATTTCCGGTTTGTAGCGCTACTATACAATAAAAAAACTCAGTGGACCTCTGTGCCCCGGAGGTCCTCTGTGCCCCGTCTCCCCTACGTGCATATACAAAATATAGGCAGCTAATATGTAAAGTTGCTATAAATGTAAATTTAATATAAACTAACTTTTATCTAAATTACAGAATTAATTCTAAAGTTTAAGATAAACGCCATATTTTCCAATATGGTGGATATGGATCAATAAAGAAGTAACTCTACACTGCAGAACCTTTTAAGGTTGCATTTTCCTTTGATTATTGGAAAAGCTGCCAATGAAAAATTTAGGTTATATAGAGAAGAAAATAAACCAAGAAGTTGCAGCTTTAAATGAAAATTTCCATTTCAATAGCTATTACTCAACCAACTTGATATTGTTTCTATTTAGGGTTTCTTTGGTAAAACCAAAAAATGAAACCATTACAGTTTCTCCTTTATAGTTTTGTTACTGAACGTCTATCACTCTGCACAGTTCCAATAACTTTTAAATTAAAAGAGAAACATGAAAATTTTCCGTATTAATGATCGTTTTTACACAGGAAAAACATAGCGAACCGAAAATTATCAGCTGCTTAAATCCAATATGGTGGATAATTCATTTCAAGCGATTTTTTTGCATTTGAAATTTTAAGTGGGGTATCAAATGAAAGGTTTTAAGAGTAGATAACACAAATATATATCGTTTGTGTAAATCCAACGAAACCTTTTAGACGTGATATTTCATTCAAAACCATTTTATTTCTAATAAGTAACTGTATTATAGTCTAACTCGACAAAGAATAACTTCACCTAAGATATTTACAGTATATAATTGCAGACTTATTCGATTCGTAACTCATTGGTTTCGTAATAATCTCAAAATTGTTGTCGTTTTCAATCTTCATTTTATGGGATATATACATATATATTTTTTTATCTGACCAAAGATCAAATTTACAGTAATTGAAAATGTAAATGGTTTTTACCAGAGGATTTCTTCCTTCTTTGTTTTCATAAAGCAAGGCAGTAAAGTCAAATTTATTGATACCAGTCTGTTCAATATTCAATCAGGCTGTGGTTAACTAGCCGTGGATTCCGCACAGAAGGGCTATTGGGTTCTATATGGGGTCGAGACCTTGTTTCAGGGTGCCTTGTTACTGTTACTCCGTCCACTTTACCCATTCCCCTTATTCCCGATATCCTATCCAATATCCTAAACGGAATCTTATTAGTCTCCTCACTAAAGTCAATTCCTTTGGTTGCCCTAACCCGTTCAAGTCCTATACTGTTTACCTGAGTTTTTAACCTTACTCAATATTAACAGCGTTATCCTATAAACAAGAAAGCTTTTGTCTCTCTGTTACGATCCCTTATGTATAGAAACCTTGCTCATGTTGGTATGAAATTATTACACCGAAGAAAGCATTAACCTAAAAATACTTCCTTTGTGAAGGATTTCACCTCGGGCAAACTCCTTAATAAAATTAATATCACCTTTTCATACCGCATTGAATCTACCAGAAACAAGAATAGATTTAAGAAGAACGACACCAATAAGAACTTTAACAAAACACAGGAAAAACATAGCGAACCGAAAATTATCAGCTGCTTAAATCCAATATGGTGGATANGGGGGGGGGGGGGGGTTGTAACCATATCATGTTGTTTTCAAAGATGAAAATAGCAAATAATAATTTATGTACGCTTCCTCTCTCCCTTTCATCATAATTGTTGCTTCGCAAAAATAATTAATGCTATGATGTTCCTATAAAGCTCTACTTTTAAGATAAATAATAAGTTCAATCTATCTCAACTGTTCCTATAAAGCTCTACTTTGATTATATCTTAGCCTAACAACTAAAACAAAAATAATGGACAAACTTAAAACTAATATGAGTCTTGAACATAATCTGTTAACATTCAGTTAGTCGTTTTCGACAAATTTACTTATTGTGAATAAAATTTTAATAATAAAACTGAATCGGGACATCTTCTAACCACTAGTGATTGAATAACGGGTTTGTAAAATGAAGTTACTAAATGGAGAGGCGTATTTCTTTATTCTTAAAATTTACTGTTAATTTTAAAATGCAGCAGTCTCGTTAATCCAGACCACCGCTAGTTCGGAGATAAACATAGGGTTTATCCAGAAGAACCTTAACTTTTTAATAATGTACAATTAATAAACTGTGAATTTATAAAATTAAGATGGTATCATTTTTATCCTAAATTAGTTTAGATTCAAATTGGATCCTTTGGTCCTCTTTAACATTGATATTAATAGTTTTACATAGTTAAAGCTAGTTTTACTATATTTTACATACATTTTAAAACTGATTCCATTTAATTTATCCGGACCTATTAATTATATATTACCTATTCATATATATTAATATTTATACAATAAATAAGTCATATTTAATTCAGCGCTGTTACAACTTTATGGGTATACTCATCGTTTGAAGTAACGTCTTTTCACCACCTTTGCCAAGACCTTCAATTTAAAGCTATAACTATAAATTAATAGATAAAGTATAACTAATTAAATTAAAATATTAAATCATCTGTATATTAGGCTTTCTCAATTTTGGATTTTAACCATTTCTATCTTGTGTCACGAGGAGACTGCTTAGCGTCACGACCCTAAACCTAAACTTTTTCCCTTTAAATACGGAATGGAAATATCTCTTACATCATTGTTTCAAGATACATTTTGAAAATCCTATTACACATCTTCAAAAACGATTTTAAATCATGCAGATTGCAGATATAGTCTATAAAACATGAATACTGCATTCATTTTACTCAAAATACGTTTTAAACTAGTTGTAAAAGGGTGAGACTATTTAGTTTACTTTTTCCCTTTCTAGGGCACTGTTTTTCGTATAACACGCGATCAAGAGAAGTTTAGCAGAAAAGAGAATAATTTAGTGCATGGCCGTGACCCTTAAACTTAAACGGGAAGCTTTAAAGAAAAGCTGGTACTGAATTTAAATATAGTTTAGGTACTATTATACAAAAGCATCTGAAGCATAAAGGAAAGTGTTTAAAGAATACCAAGTTCTTTTACTTATCAAAAAGGCAATTCCTTACTCTTTTATATAGCTTGAGACCAGTTAATAAGGTCAATTATTATTAATTTGTTTTCGATAATATTCTTATTTTTATGTTCTTAATTGACGTTTAAGTAGTATGTACATATAAAAAGAAAGTATCGTGATGGCAGAAAAAATATTTTTATACTCATATATTTTCATATAGTAGTTAGTTTTGAAAAAAGAGAAGCAATATATTACGATTTATATACGTGTTTACAATATAGTATAATATAGAATAGCAAATCTGAAGAAAAAAATAATAGTTTCAATTTATACTATTTCTCCATAATGGAAATGGAGAAAGGAAAACGATAGATATTTTTAAAAGAAAAATGCTTTTGATAGCTTTATATTTGTAGTATTTTTGTTCGAATCAAAGTCTGTATTTTCTCATTTGATACGATGGGAAGGTTTCTAAAACGTTTCCTCTAGAAGTTGTAGTAGGAGGAAAGGCCACAATCAGTCGCTGCTTAGAGTCAAAATCCTTCCTCAAGTCCATATAAAGAAAAAGATCCTTTAATCTTTAAAGTTAAAGACACCCTACCTCGTACAAGCAAGTTCCGCTTCCTTCATTAACTCTTCAAACAAAACCTGTCCTCATAGTCAGCCATACAACTCTTAAGAATTTTAAAACAAGCTTTTGCTATTAACATGTCTTCACTGTCACGGTTGCTTTTAAATCAATATTATTCATTCTTTTATCCTTTTACATCTTGTTTCATGTTGGAAAGAAGTCACTGAGATTTTGTAAGAATAGAAAATAGAAATTTATTCCTTCAGATCGAATGTAGCAGGCGAGAGTTTTTTTTTTTTTTTTTAATTCATTAACCTACTAGTCTGCAAAAAAGGTATAATGTTAAATGTTCGTATGTTCTTGTACATTTTATTATCCGGGAATAGTGAGTGAATATTTATCTAGTGAATGAATGTAGTAATTGAACAATTACTACGAAGTTAAAGAAGAATACTTAACAAACTTAAGAAATCATTGTCTACTATTACATTATAATTTAAAATACAAATAAAAGGTTTTATTTATCTGATTCTAGTTGTCCCACTAAAGTATAATTTGTCCCTGACAAAAATCAAAACTAAATATGCATAGTATTAAAATCTAATTGTTTATATAAAATGTATTATAATAAAAATAATAATACCCGGCGGGGAATTGAAACCTAACCTTTTACCATTTAATAATTTTTTACTGAACAGTTGTTGATAAAAAAAACCAAGAAAACATCGCATTTTCTTAGTTTTTGGGGAACAGAACCCTCCAATATTAGATCTATCATTAATTTTTTGGGCTCACCACGGGGCATAATTTTTCTGAGCATACATATATACTGAATTTTATCGAAATTGGTTCTTTAGTTTAGGCTTCAATAAGATTCTGCAAAGAGGAAGAGACCACAAATATAAAAATACATTTTTTAGAAGATATCAACAAAATCTCATTATGGATTTTAAGTTGTAACGCGTATTCTCGAATAGCAACAAGATTTGAAAAATTCTGGGCAAATATATAAAATAATTTTGTAGAGATATAAAACGCAGTCCAGATTCAATCATAAACTGTAATTTAGGCATTTTTGTTTAAAAACAGTGTATCGAAGAATGAAAAGTATTTTTAAATATGTACATATTCATATGAGACGAATGAAATAAGTCCAGTCATGCACCATCACTTAATGAGCGAATTTTCAAAGAAATCTGCGTATTATTGGCTTATGATAATATAGAAAAATTTTGGTTTAGAATTTGGATGGGTGAAAAAAAAATGTTTGGGTACAAAAGTCAAAATAGTATTTACCCTTCAAGATGCACATCATTGGAAAGCTCTTTAAGAGTATAGTAATTGTTGTTATGTACACTTTTATCATATTTTCATATAGAAGGAGGGTGTATTGGAAAAATACGATTTTATGCTATTTTTTTTTTTTTTTTTGCTATTTTTAAATTGTCAAAATGTGACATGTGACCCCTAAATGAACTCCAAAAATTCTGGCCTACGAACTCATTCTTTCTTTTGATATTATTGACATTTTAAAATTTGATTAAAATTTTTAAGTGCATCCTAAGGGGATATATCGTCTGAAGTGACACATATATACATACATAAAAAAATTGTTAAAATTGAGAAATCGATTCAGAATGGCCTAAAACGGATTTCCATGGAAAACTTTTTCAAAAATTCGTATTACAAAAAGTTTTAAGCCATTGCTATAGCTTAATTTTCTTCGAAAATTCACTAAAAAAAAATATTTAGCATTTGAAACTTACTTTAATGAAAAATAACGTTGATTTAAAATAATATAACATAAACAAATAACAAACGTTGAAACGATCAAAGTTATACATAAAAGATTAAAGTAACAAAGAAGTGGGGGGTTTCAGGCTATATATTTTCAGAATAAAAATCCAGGATCAATAAGAGGATTTCCCAACTAAGTCACTTAATCCAAGCTATCAAAGAAATTTATAGCTCTCAATACTATAACTTTCCCTTACATTTTTAGCTCAGTTTTTCTATTTCAAACTTAAAAAGAAATACGAATGCATGCACATCACATATTCTAAAGGTAATATCTAATATATTATTTTCAGGCTAAATTATTTTTTTTTTTTAATTCCACCTTTTACGTAGAAATAATTGTAGTTAAAGAAATTATAAGTTAAATCAGCCATTGCAGTTTTTCCTATTTCAAATTGATTGTTCAAAAATACAACGTTTTGTGCTCTTAAGTTAGCCCCTTATTTTGACAGATTTTAAAAATTAAACAAATTATACAAAAATGGACTGTAAAAGCGTATAAGTTTTCCAGATAGGACATCTCTTTGATTCAATATTGCTTCTATAAAGACTATATATCCATGTATGAGATTTTATTTAATCTTCTTAATTTATTGATTATTGTAATTGACAAAATTATTTTATAATACTAGCTCTTATGATTGGAATAGTGGCCATATTTCCAATTATAATGTAGGATAAATGAAATTCCTAAATACTAAAGTTTTTAAAGCCTTCATAGACAATAATCAGGGATATATTATACATCATTCATTCCATTATTACGAATAAAATTCGGTAAATTTTATTTACCTCATCGTTGACCCCTTGGTCACAAGAATATAATTACTATTCCTCTTCTGCGGAATAATAAGAGAATTAGATGATAAAAGTTACAAAGTATACCTAGTTGAAATATCGCTAGAAGGCAAGTTAAGACAGAAATAGTGCTGATACTAAACTCGAAACAATACTTCGACTACGCCTCTATATCCCATATATTTTCCAATAGAACCATGATTTGGGCATTTAGTGAAATTAAATCGGAAAGTTTTGATATTTGATCTGGCATGAACAATTAAGTCCTGAAAGTTCTGTGAGGAGCTAGCTATACGGCCACATCTTGCAAATTAGGGGTCCTATTTTACGCTAATACCTATCTCGAAGTTGATAAGGTTTACAAAGAAGCCATTCTCTACTAAAATAGAACATAAAATTATATTAAAAATCCTTATAAGTTACTTGATACTTCGAAAAAAAGGGCATATTTACAAGATGGTGGCCATCTTCTGAAATTGTATAAAATCATTAAGTTTCTTATAATAATGTCAAAACAGTTTCAACCAACTAAAGTGGTCGGAACCAGTTTCTATCTAAATCTAACAATAGCATATTTCATATTTTTCCATCCCAATAAACTGATGAATTTTCCTCTTTGAGTTTTATTTACATAATGCCTAACCAAAAGTATTGACCGGGAAATGGACACAAGTTTAAAGGCATGCTGGACGTTGCATTCTTGCAATCTACCACTGCTAAATTCGATTTAACCACTTAATCTTATATTTTTCTTTCTAGCAAACATAGTATGTATGTAATAGATCTACCTGTAAAAACAGTTCTATGAACCATGACCTATAGGTAAGAAAAGGTTACAGTGCAAGCACAACGTACAATTCAGAACGAAGTGTATCTATGTCTCTGATGTTAGGCCTCTACTATTATTTTACTACACTTTACTAAACAATAGAATTGCTCCGAGGAGGGCAGCCACCGTACACTGACATCTAATACAACAGCTTTATATTCATACCTTGTATATCATTTGTGTATTTATAATGAACCTAATTGTTCCATTCAAGGTCAGACATAAAAAGAGACTTTATAATATTTTTTGTTATTAAATAAAAATGAATTTAAAAAGTACACGGATCTTAACTAAAAGACACCCTGATAAAAAGTTTTGGAATGTATAAACTATAATTTCTCACAACATACAGAATTACAACGATGGCTGCTAAAAAAGTTTTTTTAAATTTTATTAAACTTAAACTGAAGGCAAATCATTGAAAGTTACAAAACAAGCCGAGATTTAAATGATGGTATAGGGAGGGTATTGAAAGTAAAAAGGTTCAAGAGTGTATTAAGGTGTAGAGTGGCATTAGAGAGGTCAAGTACTTGTTCCAAAGGTCTAAAAATACAACGTTAAATACCAAAATAAATGTCGGCTTAATTTCAACAAAGCTGTTTTAATTTACAGGTTAATTAAGCAAGGAGGATATACCAATAACATTTAAATAATTAAATATGGTTAAATAAAAAATCAGATTAAAATAAATAAGACAATTGCTAAATCACACAATTTGCAGGAATTTAATTATGTTCAATGTTGAAAATAAAAGTCTGAGTTTTAGAAAAAAAAAAACATTCTCTGGGCGAAAGCTTGGATTTTATGTATGACAAGATCATTAAACTACCGTTAACACATGCTAAATTCCAATTCCTCTCATTATCCATCGAGAATGATGGCTTCAATAAATTCGAAACGTCGGGATACGCAAATCTCTGACAGGGTGTCTACCTTAAGATCTAGATTTCATTATGCTACTTATATTAATTATCTTGGAAAATTAATTATTAACATCTGTTCAATGCTTTAACATAAGTAAATTCTAATAAGGTAATAATACAATATATATTTTTGTGCAACATAAATATTTAGACCATAGTGCACACAGTGCGATTTACATGATTTCTTAATTACATTTCTTGTCTATTTATCAGTCATAGGAAATTTTTATTAAAATCCAATTTCAACTACTCTAATACGTAGTAAACTGATGGTTGGTTCACAAAAGATAATTTTCAAAGAATTAGAAAGAAACATATATATGAAAAATTCTTCTGCCAATATTATTTTAAGTCAGCATCTTATATATTTGTTTATTATTTTTTTAATTTCTTAAATCAAATGTTTTGATTCGGTCCAGACTGTGTAGCAGATAACTGTTTCCTCATCTACCTACTCAGTTTAAATTTGCAGACATTAAATTTAAAATTTTCTAAGAATGAATATTGTTTTTGGCTAGGGATCTTGTTCTATAGAGGGGGATTTTGTAACGTCTCGGCTTTTTAATGTAATACTCTATCTAAACTCTAAACCCTGGTCACAAATATCAATGAGAATAAGAGTCTGCTTCCTCCAAGAATTTAACGTTAATCTCTCCACATATTTAATATTAATCATTACGGCAAGGTTTTCATAGAAATCAGGCTATCGCTATTCTAGCCCGATTGATGAGTGTCAATCAGTATCAGTCATTCCTGATTTTAAAAACAACAATTTATTTTTATTATCTGCTTCTATGGAATCTGCTATAGTTTTAAATGTCACATAAAAACCCTTTTTATCTAAAATTTTGATGGATCTAAAGTCATTCAACACATGAAACTTATTTTTTGCGCCAAGGACAAAATTCTCTGAATATAAACTTCTTAAAAAGAAATAAAGAATACGAAGAACCCTTAAAAAGAAACGAATACATATGTATATTAAAGCATATACATATACGAGTATATGTATATATATAATCGTGATAGTGTCGTTAGTTGTTCTGTCCTTGCCTACTATATTCGGCAAGGATTCTTTTGCCCTATCATTATATTGTAGTCTTCCTGTCAAGTTGTTGGTTATATGCCATATGCTACACCTTGCCAGGGTTTATTTGATCTGCGTGATGCCAAACTAGATGGACGTGTNATATATATATATTTGTGTGTATGTGTGTGTTTGTGTGTGTAATTTTGTGATTATATATTACATATTTTTGTATAGGATATGTTTGCAACCAAATGTAGGGTATTTTAATAAAAATATGTAATATGAGCTTAAAGTTAGTTAGTTCATGCTTAATATGCTAATCATTTTTTAGGAAAGTAGATTTCACTTTTGTCTTCAATACCCTCTATATTCTATATTATTCTATTATTTTTGTTGGGCATATTATTCCTTAGCCTCATAAATCTAGCTTTTAGTTTTATTCCTATCGCGTTTCTTAGTTAGGTTTAATGGTCAGAATAACAAATTACTAAAGCCATAGATATCATCTGTTGCTGGTCGTGGTCTCGGCCCTTACAAATTTGCATGAGGTAGGGCTTCTGGAATATCCCAAAAATATTTATATAATTTGCCATGAATAAAAAAAATCTAATCTGGAAATATTTAGAAGTTTATATATTATAATATCATGATTTAGGTTTTTTACCTTTTTCTAATAGTAAATTATAATAATCAATAACTACTAAAGGCAATTAGAATGATGATACATTTAATTTATAATAACTTGCACTACAACCTAATAACCTTCTTTTATTATTATTTATTTCTTCTAAGTAGGAGTCTAACAACATATATAATATGTATTTAGATCAGCCAAATAAATTATACAAATGTGGACAACTCAAGAATTTAACAATTCATAAGTTACGATTTTAAATTATCCAAAAATTGATTAAAAAAATCATGAGCAAAGAGCGTAGCTTCTTTTAAATATAATGTATATAATTGTTCATGATCTAGACTAGAATATGTATAAGTGATCCTGTTACGGAAGTACCAACCGCACGCAATGTGCAATCAATAAACAATATTATGAACTTCAACTAGGACAAAGAAAAGAGGGCACTTGAAGCAAACGACCCTACTATATGCATTTTCCAATCAATACATGGTCTTTTGTTTTGACTAATAAAAGTAGCCAAGTAAAGTAAATGTCACTGCGTGCTGTTTGCTGTGTGTGGCACTTTAAGCCAGTGGCAACAAGACATAGTTTTTATGGTCTTAGGTCTTAGCTTAACATGATTTCGATCTTCTGCTCGACAAATTGGTTATTTAAAGCAAGCGATATTAATACATAATGTTTTATCAACAACGGATCTTTTACTGAGAAAAGATATAAACCCGTTAACTATTAGGAAAAATATAAAATAATAACAAGTATAAAAAATATAAAATAGTTTGAAGTAGATGTCAGTCAAACAACCAACAAATTACATTTTCATATCCTTAGAAGTTTGCCGTTTGTTATATTTTTCTAATAAACAATTAAAGGTGGTGGCAACTACACGCAGTTTACATGAGTCGTTGCCGATGTAGGAGCAATAAGAATGGTCACTGAAGCAAGTGGCGCAAGGCGCAACTATACTTAGTGTACACTGTACACGTACACTCAAAACAAGACAAAGAAACTAATTATTTTATGCTAGTGGCAAGTGCAACAATCAATCTATGGTTTCCACGTGCAAACTACACCCAATAAAAAAATAGTAGCTTAACGTTTTTGGGTTCACGTTACTTGTTGTACATGGAAAAATTTCTTTCAAACTATCACGAAAAATATTTATTATAATGTAATCTGTATACTGAAATTATACTACTAAATAATAGTAAGGGACATAACGAAACTAAATAATCTACTACGTATACATATTACTCAAATAAATTTGTTTAGTTTGATTTCGACTACTCTAAAAAATCTATTCGATGAATATAATTAAATGATTATATTAGCAACCCCTGAGACTCACACAATATTCTCGTAATAATTTTGGTACAAAATACGTTGTAACAGATCTTTTTAATCTAGTTGTAAGATATTGATCTTATATAGCCAATATCTTCATTGCATCCTTATCTGTTCAAGAAGAAATCACCATCTTATCCACCCCACAATTTCCCCATGATCTCACCTTTCCTTCTTAGAGAACCTCAGTTTTATCTAAATTTGCTATTATTGGGAGGTTATCAGTTAATTGGTCTTGAGATATTATGGTTTGTCAATAAACTATGTACTCATTGTGAAGAAGTTCTTCAAACCCTAGAAAGTAATTAATTTTATTTGTGTTTGTATTTACTCAATACAAGCACTTGAATGTAATTTGATTGATAAAGAAATCCTGTGCAAATATAGAAATTTAATTAATATTCATAGCAGTATTTATTACTCAATAAAAGTAGTGGTCAATATTGTTATACAGTGTACACTTGTGAATTCTTGATAAAGCCAGTTAGCGTTAGAAAAATAAACAATTGATATTATCCAAGAACAGATGCGTACTGCTAGAGAAAATTGATTTTCTTGTACAAAGTGGTTTCATATGCACAATTTCTTTTTGGTTTAAGCTCATAAGAGGACTGGTATTGACATCTTTGTAACATTAATTTCTATATTGAATGGAGAAATGTTTTGATTTTTGATATGAATTAAAGTATCAATTTAGCAACATTTAAACAGCGCAGACAGTTGAAATTAATCTGGGACTATCTGCGGGCTTCTTTTGATAAACCATCCAAATTTTACAAAAATTAGACGAGTACTTTAGAAGATATAGGTGTTAATAAATGTATGTTTGTGCGCATATGGAAGAGGAAATAAATGAGCGCAGAAGGTTGAAACATATATATTATGGAACCAACATTGGGCTTATTATGACCTACCATCCAAATTTCAGTAAAACATGACAGATAGTTGTTAAGATATGTTGGTGTACAAATATTGACCGACAGGCAGACACGGTTCTAAAAATTTTCCCTGATGTCCACAACTGATTTTCGTCTTTTTTTAT
Source organism: Gerris buenoi (assembly GCA_001010745.2). Lineage (NCBI taxonomy): Eukaryota > Metazoa > Arthropoda > Insecta > Hemiptera > Gerridae > Gerris > Gerris buenoi. The sequence goes on along the minus strand of KZ651169.1, from coordinate 374,500 downwards.
TTTTATTTATTTATTTTTTATTTTTTGCTTTTTTGTGATCGTTCCAGCACATAGCTTCCGTTACCTTTGGTAAGCTCGGAAGCAAAAACAGTAGAAATTTATAGAAACACGAAAAAAAAAACTTATATTTTTTGAAGATTAAAGATATCACAACATAATAATTTTCATTAATAATACCATTATTGAAATAAAAATCATTCCTCGCACAGTGCGATAAAAGACAAATATGTGAAATTTATAAATAAATAATTGTGTACATGGTGTTGTTATTGTTATTGTTTTATACGGATAGGTTCATATTCAGTTAAATTGGTAAAAATATTTCAAAAAGACACTAGTTAAGGAATAACATCAATCATTTAATAATACGGTCTTGGATAAATTAATCCTACAAAATCTTTGTCGGAATAAAAATAAAAGCAGATTACAAGCACTTGAATCAAAATATTTCAGTAAATAATAAATTTGCAGCATTTCATAAAATAAGTCGGATATATTGATTAAGCAATTTCGTTTAGGAGTTTTACGTCTAAACAAATGAATATTATTTCTATCCGCATCGCAACAATTGTATTCAATAATGATATATTCAATTAAAAAAGCGAGGTTGAACTATATGACCTTTTGTGTGTAGGGTACAAAAGAAAAGCAGTACTACGTAAAAGAAGTTTTTGTATTTACTTTTGAATTTAACAAAGCAAAAGTACATTTAACAATTATTTTGGTTTAACTAAAAATAAATTATATAAAAAAATAAAGCAAAGGGAAAAAGAGAGGGTATAACATTCAAATTTTCGTGCAATAAGCATTGGTGGTATGTTGTAAACAAGTATATATAAAATGAAGACATTTTAGGACAAAAGAAAGAAAAAGCGTGCTGAAAAAAAAGATATTTTTGCGGTTTGTGTTTATTAATTTTGATTTTTCGTTTGTTTTTTTTACCTGATATCATGGGTTATTGAGCTTATATCCCGGTAAAATCGCGAAACATATAGATTTGCTTAAGAGGAAATTTGATTTTGGAAAATAGTGGTATTAAAAGGTATGATAGAAGCGAACAGTTATAGTATGGTTAGGAGAACTGGGGGTTCCTACTGGAACGTCACCCTCACCTATTGATTTGGGAGTGGTTAGTTCCTCAGAGTGCTTATTGGGGCAGCACATGCCTCCCTTAGAGTCAACCCTGCACTCAGACAAGCCTTTTTAGTTATCTACTTACTGTTAACTCACGTCTTTAGAAGAGCATAAAACACAATGTTAAGATGATTCGTAATTACCTTATTATATTGCATAGGATGAAGGTCATTTAAATGATTCAACATCAGATCGATTATAGTTCGAGTTCATTTAGGAAGATTGTAATCGATTGTAAGGACTGAAACAACATTCGATTGTAATGCGGTACTACGCACTTATCTAAACAAAATCCTTAAGAACATTTCAAAAAGAAATTTTTAGCACATAAGAAAAACAAATCATCTTATTAGTTATTAGCTTATAAAGTTAATTTTTAAAGTTATAAGTTGTGAAATCAACTTATAAAAAATGAAAATATACTTTTTGCTGTATTTGTTCCCCACTTTTAGAGCTGGAATAATGAAATAAATTCACCATTAAAATACAACTTAAACGTTGTCATTCATTAGTGACCAGATATCATTAAGTTTAACATTAAATAGACTGCCAATTAGTGTGACACATAGCTTCCTCGCATCCTATAAACTATAATGTACATTATTGTTATTGTTATATGTATTAACTATTAACATTAGCATTATTGTTATATTGTTTATTGTGTAAAAACTATAAATAGTTTTAGCTATCTTAATACTTCATAGTGGTGTCGCTGTTTGTTTTACTAAAAAATTGTAATTAAAAAAATGCTTGTCTTATTGCATCTATGAAGTTAGATTTTTTCCCGAACTAAAATTCCAATTTTAAATTTGAAGTTTACGTCCACGCGAGTGTTGCGCGTGAACGCTAGGGCGGATAACGTTGTCCAAGGAACTCGTACTCGTCCTGGGCAACGAAACATGAACAATGTCCACCAAATTTAATCAAAATCGGTCGACATTTACTCAAGTTATCGTCACACGTTTTAAGGATTCACACACAGACGCGACCAAAAATGTTCCCTGATATCTGAAAAGGATTTTGGTCTTGGATTTTTCAAAATCGATTTTCGTTCTCAAAAGTGAACACAATGCTTCCGTTACCTTCAGAAGCAAAATTGAAATGTTTATACACTCTCACACTGTCAGTTACTAAAACAGACTTTAATTTCTAAAGATTTAGTTAATGTCTGTTTTGATCGTGGGGGAAAATGTAACAATAATTTTGTTCCATGACATTAAATTATGTTACTTTATGACGGTCTAAGTTATAAGCAATCATATACACTTTTAGTCATAAGTCATAGCCTAGGCCTACTACGATGCTGTTAAAATTCTAAACATTTTTATACGTAACATAAAATTTTGTTTAAACTTTATTTTCGAAACATTTAAATTAAACTCCCAAGGATGAACCATCTAAAGAATTAGCCTCAAATTCTCTTAAAACTCCACGGTGCTACGGTTTTAAAAACCGATTTAAAAATACAGGTAAAAAAGTTTTAAAACCCAATTTGAAAATACAGGTAAAAAAGAAAAAAATGTAAGATATTATATAGAAAAATCAAAAAAGTGTTTTTTCCCCAATAAATGGCAATTATTATTATTATTACTCTTAAAACTCACCATTTTGCACCTAGATTTTTAACCCCCCACCCCCTTTTTGGTGGAGTCACTACAGACCCCAAAACCTCCTGGTGTGGCAGGCTCGCCCTCCCCCCACTTCTAAAGTCCAGTCCCCGCGACTGACCTTCGGTAAGCTTGGAAGAAAAAATGAGTAATGAACTTATCAAAGGAAGAATGCTAAGTAACTTAAATATTAAATTTGTTATAATATGCAGATTTAATTCACAACCAAGTAAGTAAGTAGAAAAAACTTATCAAGTACTACAGATAAATTCTCACGGAGATTGCCAGTTTTAACATGACTAATTTCTAAAAAAAAAATACTTATATTAAAATAAAATACCTTTCAAATATTGATTTGCGTTCTCAGCGAGAATGAGAATAATCCAAAAAGATATCCAAAAATAAAGAGATAAAAATTAAAATTGACTGTTTATAGTCACTCAACACTCATTGGTTTACAAATTCGGTAATTATTTTTAACTCATATCGTGAATCCAGTCTTACACATAATAACAATAATTGCACTAGTTTATTCAAAATACATGATACATGGAATAACACAAAGTATAAAAAATAAAAATCCGTATAGATTTACCGAATGCTACTGTATTACTAAAAATTAAATCAAATAAAAACTGGTTATGATAAGAAAATAATGACTTTCTGAGAACATTGTTAGGATGTATTCAGAGTGACAGGCTTCGGATTAATTCTGTTGTTAAACTAACAGGTTTCGAAACAATAGAATACACAACACATTGCCTACTATCGAATATTAGTCACTCCAACACTGTAAAATGATTTTACAGATGTTTTTTTGTTGTTGATTTTGATTTTACAGATGTTTTTTTTTCTCACAAAAATATCTGAGCATGATAAGTCATGATATAGGTATTTAAAGTTAAATATAATAATATAGATTCGTAATTCCCTCTGATTATTATTATTTATTGTTTTATGAGGGTGTCAGCCAACTAGGTCAATACACCCATTCCCTCTACTTATATTGTATTTATTAGTTTGTTCAATTTATTAATTAAATTAGATTAGGGAGGTTATAAAAGGTTATGGTTTTTTAAATAAAATTTGTTTTATAGTGGCCGCCTGCGGACTGCAGTCCCCGAAATCCCAATCAAAAACAATTTTTTTTGTCTTGAGGCCGGGGCCGGAACTATGCAGTCAGATGCGGCATGTATACGAGTTTACGACAGTCGGCCTCGAGAATTTTTGAAGTGTGTTAGGAAAGGCGAAGTCTCGGCATATAAATTCCCCAAGGTATGCACTTTAGAATCTGCCTATTGTGGTCATACCATCTAAAGTTAGATGGTATGACCACAATAGGCAGATAGCCACTTTAGACAAACATATTTCAATCGAAAATACACAGTTTCCAACCAATATAGAAACGTGGTTAACAAGACCAGATGTTCACATTAGCAAGTTTTACTGTATACAGTAAAACTTGCCTAAGCTGGAAGGCCTCGGTTCCAGAAAAAATTCCACCTTAGCAGGTTTCCAGCTTATACAGGGTGTTTTACTTAGAAAAAAAACTCCGTTCCGAGAAAAAGTTTCTACCTTTGCAGGTTTCCAGCTTACACATGTTCCAGCTTAGACAAGTTTTACTATATAAATAAAAGATAAAATTAAGCGTCTGTGTGTATATGCCATTTGTAATAACTTTTCTATTTTTTATGGTTTCATCCCCTACTACTAACTTTAAAGATGGCGGGCATTTGAGCTTCTTTTAAGACCAAACTATACTTAATTACTAAATCTCAGAAACCATTATTACAACATTTATATAAAAGATCGACCATACATTTAAATAAAAAATGATTTTGTTAAACCCAAATAATAAAATCAAATACCTTTAACTCCACTGTGATCTTCCCATCTGTCGCACGTCTTCTTCATATTCCTCTAGGTTCTTCAAACCCGTTCTTAATATAAAATTAACTTTCAATTTTTAAGTTTTTGGTAGTTTTCATACTACGGAAAGTTTAAATTAATTTAAATCAAATTATAATCATTATTTTCCCCGTGTTAATAATGATCTACATACAATCTAGAATTAAAAAGGTGGATCGTAAAACGGTTTCTTAGCGAGCACCTATGGGGTAAGAGGACTCCATGCAAAATTTCAGCTTTCTAGCTATTGCCGTTTCATTGAGATGTGTACTTTGATTAATGAGTGAGTGAGTGATATTAATTTGGCTTTCATATTATATGATTTACATTGCACGAGCCTTTAGCCCGTGGAAACGGGCTTAATTTTATCTATATTATTAAAAAAGTTTTGTAAACAAACAAATGTGTGTCATATTGTCAAATTGTGCGTAGGTTAAAGGCAGCAGCCGCTTTTCGACGAGCGAAGAAAATAGGGGACAGAGCCCCCTAGTATTTAGAAAAAGGTAAAACTAAGGGAATTAATTTAGATGTTGATGTTATTATATCAATTTAAAGACCAACAAATAATTACAAACCTTTATTTTTATTGGAATAATGTGGCGCCTTAGCTTAGCAATAAAAAAATAATCTCCAGGTAAGTCGATAGAATAGATAGATATAGTTAAGTAGATAGATACCATTTGACTTATAACAACTGTAAAGAAAATATGTTAAACCGGGAAAGAACGATATGGAAAAACGTATTAAAATACATAATGCATATAAATATATATACAAAAACAATTGAATTTATAACCCTCATTACATTTAAAATACTTAGAAAACTATATTGATTTTTTTTCTATTAAACAGCGAGTTTATTAAAAGATTTGAAGGAAATTAATTTACGAAAAAAAAAAAAAAATACGCGTAAAGAAAACAAATAGGACCAACGAACTCAAAATATGGAAAACTTTCAGCCGCTTTTACACTACTACCAACAAATAAAAAAAAAAGAATCCAAAATTATGTAATTATAATTACATATTATTATTATTATTATTTTTTTTTTTATTGTAATTATAGATTAATAATTTATTAATATGGTATTTATATATTTTGAGTTCAACCCATAAAAAACTAAATGTTAAGTTTCCTTGATTTAATGGTTTGTTTATATTATTGGTATAACCTATTTGTACAATTAAGGCCACCGCAGACGACCGACTTTTTGTCGGCCGACAAAAAGTCGGTAGGAGACGGAGACGGTGCGAATAGAAACAGGTGGAACCCCGCACACGGCCGAAAAAAAAACGGCCCGACTTATACTTTTACCTGTTTTTTATTGTTTCTATTCACAAGTCTCTTGCCGACTTTTTGTCGGCCGACGATCGGTCGTCTGCGGGGGCCTTTTTGGAAACAAGGAGAAAAATATTTTTGTTTTCAAAACAAGTTAAAATTAAATTAATAAAATTTTCAGATAACAAGTAAACTATTTTAATGAAAAAAAGTTAAATAAAATAATAATTTAGTTTTAATCTGCTTATATACCGTATCATCAACTTACGCTTAAATGATAATATATATGGTTATATGGGTTAGGAATTTTCATTATTTTAACTATTTTTTTTCATTATTTTGTAGAAGAAGCTTCTATTAATCTTTTTTTTTTACATTGATCCAATAATAGGTATAGCCAATTTATAATCTTGTTGGCAAAAACTAAATAATAAAATACTTGTTAAGTATATGGGATTCGATAAATGTAATTATACGGGCTTCGAAGTGACGATAACGCACCATCATGTTTGCGCTAACATAGGCCATACACGTCTAACATGAGATATAAATATATACACGTTTTGGGATTACTGCTTGTTGCTTGTGCCCAGTTCAGGCAATTCACAATAAACGGCGATGAATTAACGCCAGAATTCTCTATACATATTTAACATTTGTTATGGCCATGATAATAAACGGAACACAGGTCCAGAATGAAGCACAGATAATAAATGCATCAACGGTGCTACGATATATAAATAATTAGAAGAAACCGGCGGGAAATAAAGAGCGGGAACCAATGAAAAGTCCTGATTTCTAGCGCGAATAGTTAAAGCCCTTTCTCCCACTAAGAGAAACTGGCGGGAAATAAAAATTAAAACTTCCCTCTGAATATTTCTCTCTCCATGAGCAGCATGCGGGAAAAAAATGATAATAATAATAGTATTACTCAATATTATAGATAAACGGTGCAAATCAATTTTCACTTTTTCGAGGTGTTTTTTAAATTATGTACTTTTACTGTATTAGTTCTTAGTACCAGTTATGGTTTCATCCCCTACTAC
>KZ651169.1:337179-363769 GCA_001010745.2 Gerris buenoi | reverse complement strand
TACAGTCTATAAGATTAGAGTTGGCACAATCGAAGGCGGGAAACAACAAATGTGGAGGTAGTTTTGGGGTTATAAAAAGGGAAAATCGGTATTGCCATGTTATATTTTTTTGTGGAACAGGGGTAGAGTAGAGCATTTTTTTTCTGAAGTTGCATTCAACATGGGGACCAATAAAATAGTTTCCCTCAAAATTTTCCCGCCTTTTGATTGCGCCAACTCTAATCTTATAGACTGTAATACTGTCCATTTACTTGCATTGAAGTGATGTTTGATGCATAGAATTTAATTAAAGAATAACTATGAACAACAAAAACAGGGGAAATTGAACTGTTTTAAAAGTTTATTGTTAAATCACAAGAAAATGTTCAAGGGCGAGAATGATCCCTTCAGGACAGTAGATTGATAAACAAACAAATAGGCTTTGTTTTGTTAACAACCTAACCTGGTTGAAAGGCGAGGGGAAACCAGCGGATACGCCTCCTCGGCTTCAAGAATATATATATTAAACAGTTTTAATTGTACATGTCCATATTATCTAGAAAGATATACATTACAGTATAACTTAACACTCTGCTAATATAGATCCAACCATTCACTTGCGTCTCTATTTTTGTTGAGGTGATAATATTAATTATTGTAAGTGCCTAAAAACGTAAATTAGTGCCTAAAAAGAAAATATTTAGTAACGAACACAATCTGCGTTTTAGGAAAGATATTAAGATATAGTATAAATATTTTATTAAATTGAAATAAGCTTGTCTTAAATTAAGTTAGAGAACAAACAAGCAGTTGAACATAGGTTTTTAACACTGTTAATCTCCTTTCATTTAGAAAATACCACTCTGTGTTAGTGGGTGTATAAATAGATCAAGAGCCTGTGCCAAAAGCATGACTCATTTACTTATTTTGCTCAAATTAGTTAATTTACGCATTAGAGCACTAATCGGAGTAACTATAGACAACTGACTGATCATGTTTAAAATTAAGTAAAAAGTACAATTTAACAGCAATTAATTCAATTTTTTATTAAGCAATTAATTAATCAATGATAAACATTAAAAAATTAACGAATTTATTTTTGTTTTTGAGGGATGATTTTTTGGGCATGGCTATAATTTTCCTGTTTTATTACACAAACAGAGCATAACTGTAGTTTTAAATTTTTGTGTTGGGTACTTTCAGAGATCAAATGCGTTACAGAAGGACAAGAGAATGTATAAGGGTTTCTTGGTTTTGTATATGGAACTTTAAAAAAAACCTGTTTGTACGTAACCCTGGAATGCTAAATGCTAATGGTAATAGGATGGCTGGTATTACTAAACCTTTGTCGATTCGACTAACATACGTAGAAAATACATAGAAAAGAGTGTATGCAAAAAAAGACTTCTACTGCTACACTGGCAGGTGTGTTGCCAACCAGTGCAAGCACTGCAGAAAGATAGGATACCTATCACCTCACCACCACATAAGAGCGTGGAAGGGTAAGGTTCAAACTGTGCTCGCCAATTCAACTACCATTAGCATTCCAGGGTTAAAAACCACACTAAGACTTTATTTTTTGTACAGTGTTCATTTTTCAAAAAACATTACTGAGAGTTAATGATTGTTTCATTAAATGTGGTTAATATATTGCAAAAGACCGTAAATATATGTTTATTTTTAAATAAAATTAAATACTCACAAACAAATCATCAAATAATTCGCTCATTGAGAAGTTTTTGTTTTGAGTGATAATTTTAATATTTACCCTTATTACAAAACAACTATTAGAAAAACCCGAAGAAGTCTTAGAAAAAACCTTTAGAAAATGAGATATAAAACATCAGTATCATAAGTAGTCACATGGTGGGAACCATGTAACTCATGTACATGGTGGGAAGGAGAGAACTCAAAAAAAAAAAGTCAGACTCCNCCCCCCCCAGAGCCTCCAAGAAAATATACAAACTTAAAAAAAATACTACTTACTATACGAAATACTTGTAAGGAAATTCTTGCATTCGTGTTTTTACTTAATACTTACTGCACATAAAACGCTAGAAAGTAACGAAGTAGACTACTTCTAGACGCTAGAAAGTAAAGTATTTTTAACTTTTACATGGACTTCACGTAACCCCCCCCCCCCCCAACTGCATCTCTTATCAAATGAATCTAGGCAACGCCGCGCCGGTTAAAGGTGGGTAGCTAGTAGCTAGCGGATCTCGGCGCGGACGGATTTGTCTATGGTCTTCAGTCTTCATAAGCATACGGCGGATTCACCGTAAGTTCCAAACCAATTTTTTTTGCAGAGCCGCTTTAAAACCTGTATGAACCCTTCACTTTAAGCCCTTTACAAATTTTTATGTTTTTGTTATTTATTTTAAATCCATTCATTTAATAATAAACAGGTCAAGTGTGTGCTAGCCAGCACACAGCGAGGGTCCGTGTCCGTAGGCAACACTGTATTGTTTAGAAAATTATAGATTAATAATTTATTAATATGGTATTTATANATAAAACATCAGTATCATAAGTAGTCACATGGTGGGAACCATGTAACTCATGTACATGGTGGGAAGGAGAGAACTCAAAAAAAAAAAAGTCAGACTCCTCCAAAAAGTCAGCTTATCAAAGTAGTGATACATACATACATTGTGGCGAAGTTTGTTTTATCCCTCATTCAGAAACTGGCCAAGTGTTAAGCAATAAAAATAAAAGACCATTTTTGCTCATGATAGTAGGAGTGAAGTGAGATTATAGACTAAAGATAGAACAGACTTGGCCACAATGTAGATATCACTACTATGATAGGCTGACTTTTTGGGAGAATGTTTGGAACTTTAAAAAAGACAAACAATCAAAGTTTTGAGAAAAAAAAAATTAAAGCAATAAATAATTTATTAAATAAATAATAATTAACTTATTCTTAAAAAATAAAAGGACAAAAAATAATATTTACAGAAATATACACACAAAACAAATCTTTCACTTAACTTAAAGTTCTTTTTTTTGTTTTTTCCTTTTTTTAGTCTTAACTTTCTTTTTGATCACAACGGAAAACAAAAAATTAAGTTTATTAGTTGTACAAAATTATTTAAAGCCACTGCAACTAAAATTACAAAATAAATAAAAATAACAATATATATAAAAAAATCTTTATACAAATAATCAGAAAGTAACTTTAAATAAAGTTATTAGTAAGATAATTTTGTACTCTTAAAATAATCCTATTTCCTGCCACACACAAATAAAATCGCTGGGACATAATTCCAAAAAATAAATAAGAGTTATTATTAATAAAAATAAACATAGTAACCATAAGAAAAAAAGTATTGTTAAAATCAATAACATCTTTTTTTTTTATAAATATGTTGAACATAATTATAGCATTTTCATAGATAAAAATCAATCCAGACAAATCAAAACAAATGATTATTAATTAAACAATAATTTATTTTTAATGAATATCTATGAATTGATTATTAATAATGACTCGTCATAGAATTGATTGGAAATCCATAATTAAAAAGAAAAAAAAATATACCAACAAATTTGATCAAATATAAGGGAAAAATAAATATGAGTTACTGTTAAATTGATTGACTGTTAAGTCAAAATAACTGAGAGAGAGAAAAAAAATTAAACTTATTTTTAAAGTTTACAACAAAGTCAAACAGCACAATCAGTCTCATGTGTAAAATGTGTAACCAATAAAAAATAATAGAAAATGAGTTGATTTAAAAAAAAAAAATTATAATTTATGAAACAAAATTTATGAACTCGTAGAGTTATATTTTATTACTTTAATCAATGTAGTATTAAAACACAAATATTTTGACTATAATAATTTATCATAATCAGACCCTGAATATTTATGGTGTTATAAATTTTAGTGATTAAAACCGGTTAATAAAAAGAAACAATAAATTTAAAATATCAAGCATTGTGATTAAATAACATAAATTTAACTAATTCAATTATAACAAAAAATCGGAATGACAAACCTAAACAAAAATATCATATCGTCCCCTTATGCCAGAACCATGAATGTTTAAAATTTTCATATGGGTTTATTAACTATTTGGACTTGTTTAATAATCTATGTTGTGCCAGAACTCCAAATTCATGGCATTGTATCAGATGTTATTGGCTATGGCAGTTTGATGAATTTGAAATACTGAAATAATAAATGTGCATTTTCAGGATAGGGAGGGATGCCTAGGGTCAAAAAATGTTGTCTGACTAATAAGCCCAATACCATGTTGCTGTAGATAAAAAAAAAACATGATCAAAATGAAATAGCTGAATGATGGGTTGAGGTAGCCTATCTGGGGCATCATGTATAGAACATATAATCATAGTTATTTATGTAACTAGGCAGCAAAATGGAATTTTACTGACGAGTGATTAGATTAGCCTCCGAGCTGAAAGTGAGGACAGGCTATGATAATTAACTGCCCAGGCAAAGCCGAGGCAGGTAATTTACCTATTGCAATGAATAAACGAGGCAGAAATGTTTCCTTTGCTGCCTTGTTGCATACAATATTTTATCTACTTGTGGCAGAAAAATGAAGCTGCTAAAATGTTATCTTTATTAATATAATATAGTTAATAACTAATTGTTATATTAATAAAGATAATATCATATGTATTAACTAAAATTAATGTTCAAATAAGAAACTTGGGAATAATAACAATAAGTGAAAAACACTGTTACTTTCCCTGCCTAGGCAGAGAAAGTATTTTTCTGACTGTTTTAACTACTTTCCTGCCTGTTTTTAATATTTTAATGGCAAATCAGCGAAATAGTACTTTCCAGCCTAAAAACAGTTAAGTAATGTTTAATTTTGCTGCCGTGAGTAGATAAAAGTATTTTCTGTATATTAATAAAAAATGCACCAATTATTATGGATTCTTCTTCATTTCATAAGTTTTCTCTTAATACATTTTCCATATTCCCTTTATTTTAAGACACACTTATATACAGATCGATTTTGCGAATCTTGGGTGTATGTATCTGTCGTAGATTAACTGGGCGTTGATGAAGCGTATCTGGTTTTCCGAGAGAGTATGAAATGAAAAAGAATACATAAATAATACAATTTAATATATGAATAATATTTAAAATATCAAACAAAGGTTTCGCTCATTTTGCTAATTGTGATGAAAATAAAATGTTTTCATTATTAAGAATAGCTTATTACTCCAATAAATATCTTGAACCCAACTTAAAAACGTGTAACAGTATTACTTAGTATACTACAAAATACGATCAACACCACAAGGGGTAGTCACCAGACTTCACCTTTTAATACCATACAAGCCAAATAAACAATGTTCACTTAACTACTTATAATATGTAATTAATTTGTTGTTTTTTGCGATAAATATATAATAAAAAAATAAGAAAATACGAATATCAATATAATCTCATTGATAAATCAATGAACAACATGTTAAACTGAAATTAATTTTAAAATTTGTTACACCCTCTACACATTAATGTGCTGAACTAATTTTTTGAATTAAATTTGTTGATATAATAATATAAAAAAGAAATGTTATTATATAAATATTTCCATAAACAAGATATAAATATATTTACAATTAAACAAGTATATAATAACAGAATAGGAGACTTATAGAAACAAAAAATTGGCAGTACGGTCTAAATCTGGAACCTCTAAGAAACAACATTAAAAATAATTAACTCATTTATAACTAAACATTTTTTAAATCAACTATTATTTTACATTAATAAGTTGGATATTTATCCATTTTTTAAAAAATAAAATTAACAACTTTTTTTACCTAAAAAAATCATCTTAGTACATTAATCCAACAATGTAAATACTCAGACCATAAGATTAACAATATCTGTTAACATTTTTTGTTACTTGACATTGTTTTACCTTTCGATAGAGGTATGAAAATAATAGAACTGTTAGGACAGAAATATTTTATTTTGTAAATTCTAGTCCATTAATATTAAACTCTGTAGCAAAAAAAGTTTCGAATCCTTTGCAGTATAGTGGCTATTAACAAATCATGTTTTGAGCAATTAAAACTTTCACGGTAGTCTTTAGATTTTATTTGGTGCTGATGTGATAAAGTTTGTAACGAACATTATTAATAACTCATTTAGAAATTTAGTTATCATTTATTTTGTAGCAGACACAAAGAATGTTGAATTTTAGATATGATAATCCACTTTTTAAGTAGGTAAGTAAGGAAATTAAAACTATCCAAGTTACATTGATATTTTGAGATAAATTACAACATTAGCTAAAGAGTTTTAACTTAACTTTTTTAAACTGAGGTTGGGTTCAACTGGGAATTGGGTTTATCCATTCGTTTCAAGCCCATAACTGAGATCATTCTCAAACAATGTAATTTGCCATTGATTCACATAATGTAAAAAACATAAGGGTAATTTAAGGTATCCCTCAAGTGTGACAGGTAAGACTGGCTTCAGGTACATCTTTGGCCTGACTTGACATTATGATTTCTATCATAAGCACATTTACAGGACAATGATTTTAGTTATATGATTACCCAATTTTAGACAGCTACTACAGAAAATTTAGATATACTACTACTTACTAGCGACTTGTTATAGCAAGGTATACATTCAATGCTGACATTTTTGAAATTTTAAGAAAAAATTATAGCTGGACATTGTTGATTATAGGAACCAAACGAAAATGGCTACTTTAAATTCAAAATAATCTTTCATTTTTATTATTATTTACTTTTTAATATTTGAAATTGTAAACCTACCATAGCTCGATTTAACTCTTATAAAGGTTGAAAATGCAAACACAATGTCAAATAACTTAAAAACTATATGAAAAAGTGATTACTTTTAATACTAACAAACGAATTAGAGAAAAGCAAAGTAGGTAAATATAAAAAATGACAATAGTCTAAATGAACTAGGAATGTGATTGGTTATTTAAGAATTTATAACTTTTTTACTCGATCATTTTCGAGAATTGAAGTAATTTGATTAGGCATAAGAAAGATTAAAGGTGAATGATCAATCAGCATAGTTAAAATTTTTGTAAGCATAAGATGTGTAGGTAAGGTTATACAGTAGGAAAATAAGAATTTATAATACTGTCAATAAATATATGATTAAATACTCCATTTGATTCTTCCGGATTCATAATTATTAATGTCAGCCAAGCAACAATTAGTAAAAATATTATTGTAGCAAAATTAACTCAAAAGGGGGGTTATACAAGGACATTTAATATTATTCAAACTTTTGTGTGGTTGTGTCAAGCAGCGATGGTAACCTAAAGTAAATTCATTTTATACATACTGCTTACATGGCACATGCTATTTAATTATAAGTACAGAAATAATAATGAAAGCATTAATTTTTCAACCTCTAAAAATCTCAGAAAAAATAAATTTCTGTGAATGGACCAGCTCATCACTAATAATAAATTAAATAAAGCAAAAATAAAAGCTATGCTCTCTCCAAAATTTCAGTTGTATTAAAAGCAACCGCTTATATAACAATATTATAAAAATGAATCTCCCTTCAAACATCAGACTTAAAAAAAAGTAAATTTTCAACAATTACATCAAAGGAATAATTCTCACAATTTTTGACTACATTCAACAACAGATTAAGTTTAACATCTCTTAATGTTACCATGACAACCAAAATTATTGATTAAATTAAATTAAAAATAAATAAATTAATTAAATGCATTAAGAAAGAATTAAATAATAAATAAATGGGCTTCTTTACTAAAATTCACAAGAATTTCTGAAAGGCACAATTCATTCCTCTATCATTCCAACAGAGTTAACTATGTGAGACATGAAGTAAAGAAAAAATAAAAGAGACTTAGTACAAGTTGAGATGCCCACTCAAGGGCCAAAGGAAAAAATAACCGAGATACCTTCTGTAACTACGTAACATAACCATTGAACATTTTTACTTAAAAACAAAAATAAATCAGAAAAAAAGTACTGTACATTAAAAATAAGCATTTAGTACTTAAAAAAAAAATCTTTTAATATAAAAGAAACAAGAATTATATTTTTGTTAAAGCTTCATATTTTATAGGATGAGATTAATCCCAATAATATTATGTTTACATTAAATCAATGAATGAACAATTAGCAAATTTATAAATTATGCAAAGTTTGGTAAAACTGAAGAATATGATTCGGTCTATAGAAAAAATGGCGGGGCCTCACTCCAACGTATTTTTTTGACAAAGGGATATCAACTCTCCTATGAATAAATCATACATATATAATTTTTAAAATGTTTAAATCCTACAAATGTACTGTTTGACTAAAGAATATTATCTCTCAAGTGAATAAATCAAGTTAAGTTGTGCCGCCAAACGATTCTCGGCCGTATCATCTTCTTCAGTTTAGCCCAAAGTTTTATTAACTAATGCATAAAAATAAAAGTTTATTTTCCTTACTAGAATAATTTGCATTGCATATTACAGATTTTCACAACATCACAAAATCAAATAAAAGAATACATAATTTGTGCATGAATGAGAAAAACTTCTATTAATCCAAGCTTTCTGAGTTTGATTACCTGTGGTGGAGATAATTATATCCACGCATTTACCTCTTCATTAATAATATTAACGAAAATTCTACTGTTCCACAAACAAGGGAAAACAAATCAACATTTTAATTATAAATAAGTACAATTAACAGCAGTATTTATTTTGAAAAAATTAGTTTAAAAGGTTTCAAATGTGGTACTTCTTTAGATTGTTACTCTTTACTCTTACCTATGTTTTTGTTTTTTATTTTTTTATAATATAAACGACTGACTAAATAACTATTAAGTCAAAGGGAAGTTAATTCCAATGTACTTTGGGAGAAAGGAATATCACACTTCTGTTTTTAATAGTGAAGTAACAGTCTAAAGAAGAACATCCCGTACACCTTCTTTAGATTGATACTCTCTTTTGTTTTTTTTTTGTTTTTTTATAAGGAGAGTAAAAATCTGAAGAAGTGCCTAAAATATAAACTAATGAATATATTAGTTTTACCTATTCTTTATTACTATACAGCATTACAATAAATTNTTTTTTTTTTTTTTTTTAAATCTTTGACAACAAAGATTTTTTAAAAAATACAATATAGAATGTTTTCAAAAGTATATAAATTTGGTGCAAAATATTAAAATAGTTTTAAATTTGAAAAAAAAAAAAAAAAAACTATTTGAAAAACTAGTCATAATATTTTATTTTCAAATAATACTATGAGAAACAAATGTAGCCAAATACATGTGAATTATTTGAGTGTCTATTATTTTCTGAAATTGCACAGGAATATAAGCTATGAATAGGCAATTAATGATTAAATAGAATTTCCCTATGAGCTGTAATCATGGGTATCATGTGTTGGCTATGCAATAATGCTATACATTTGAAACAAAGCAAACATTGTGCTGGTGTAGTTCTTAAACAAATACACAGCATCTCATTAAATAAATTTAATAGCTTAAAGCTAGGTGTCCACCTAAGACTAAATCTCGAGATTAGTCTCAAACCTTTTGCGGTATCTCTCTGAGACTGGTCTCAGCCCCATGTCCACTAGTGACTTTAGTCTCGAGAGCGAGTCTCGATACTAAAAAGTCTCAGATCGACACTTACCTTAAAGTCACTTACAATCTATTGATAGATAATCAACAGCCCTAAAGCAGCAACGACTTGAATTCAACTAACTGTAACTGTAAGAAGTCTGATTTAAGAACCTATTGGCATGTTCACAGCGGACAAACAATTAAATAAACATAAAATCAACTTTAAGAGAGAGAGAGAGAGAGAGAAAAGTATGCATAGAACCGTACAGATGCACTCTACCGGGTTAACGGGTTAAATAAAATTTGGACTATGGACCTGGGTTTTAGAAAATATGTAGATAGAAGTGTAGCTGGAAGAGCACGGCCCACAACGAAGCCTGCCCCATTGAACAGACCAGCACCACGTTCCCGGAGTGTGACCTGCTGATGTTAAAAGGATCAAAGATTGAATGTTAGGGTGTGCTAAAATTCTATACCAGCTTAGTTTCAGGAGTAAATAGGATTTCAAAAAAATACGTAGTTCTAATGACGTTATTGTTAAGAATAAGTGAGTGAGAAGAGCAGGTAAGATCTAGAAAATCTTCCAAATAAAATAGCAAGCATAGATTTCACAGGCATGGATTAATGGAGTATCTGGAACCACAGCTGAGAATTGGGCCCATGAAAAACAAAAGACATGGATGGATGACATCTTATCTAAACTGGCCTAGAGAGGAAACCCCGAATAATCTCTTACAAAATACAAGAATAGAGAGGACACATTACAGGTTATCATCTTCTATACCAAACAGTAGAAGAGGAATCGACAAAGTAGGAAATAGAAACATTAGAGGAGTAGAGGAGCTACAACTAAAGTTACACTCAATGTGTCTTCTTCTTATACTTGAGCCGATGAAAGCTCAAGATTTTGGAAATTGGTAGGTAGAAGAGGTCAGGCCAACTAGGCAAACAAAAATATCACTAGATAGCCTGCTAGTTACCGCCTAGTGATTTAATTTTTTTCCCTCACAAAGGTTGGCCAATCTGAGCTGTCAGATTTACAGAGTATAATGGCATGATAAAATTAATAACTTAAGATGTTTTAGACTTTCTGTACTTGCACTTATCAGTATGTGCCTTTCAGTTATATTTAGATGAGTAGATTAGTAATGCATATTTATATTTTTTAAAAAAATGAAGTAGGTTTTTGCTATAAAATTTTAAATTATATAAAAAAAAATAATGGTCTGCCCTTTACCAAAAAGATCCTCAATTCTTCATAGACAAAATGTAAAGTTAAACACAATTCAAATTCGAATGAATTAAAGTCTTACTATCCAATAAACAATATCAACAGTATTAAATTTAACTGAATAAAAAAAATAAATCATAAAAAATGTGGTTCACTGCAATAATATAACAGCAGTTTTGCCTTTATAAGAAATATAATTTCTTACAAAACAATAATTATTATTATTTTTAATGAACAAGAATTCATTTAAAGTTATTTTCTTAATTTGTTTATTATTAAAATAACATGTTTGCATGAAATATATCAGTTTTATTTGTGCATGCATTATCTATATTTTGAATAATAATAATTTGTTGTATTTAAATGAAACATGAAAAAAATTTAAAATATTTTATGGGCTTCAAAAGGACACACATTTATCAAAAATAATGATGTAGTAAATATATATTATAAAATAGGTAAGTGAAAAGGAAACACTAAGGAGAATTGGAACATTTGTTTACAAATTACAAAAAGTAATCGTTAAGTTACTCAATGAAATAAATAAAAAACAAAAAATGTTACATATAATTTTTTTTTAATACATCAGATTTTTATTAATTTAACTTTATTCTAGGTTGGATCGT
Organism: Gerris buenoi; assembly: GCA_001010745.2. Classification (NCBI taxonomy): domain Eukaryota; kingdom Metazoa; phylum Arthropoda; class Insecta; order Hemiptera; family Gerridae; genus Gerris; species Gerris buenoi. The sequence continues at coordinate 352,356 of KZ651169.1, read as the reverse complement.
GGAGTTAATGATTATAAGGAAGTAAGTTTAACAACTAGCAAAATATAGGAAAACTAACAAACTATAAATCCACTCCAGTCAATGGTTTTTAAAAAAAAAAATAAAATAAAATAATAAGACAAATTTATCATTTATAAATTGAATTCCATGCCCATTTCAAGAAAAAATAAATTCAACTATGAAAGATAATTAGCAAAAAAAAAAAAAAAAACATAATATTTAAGTGCAAAGTAAACTGACAGTGAAGTTTTTTAATATTCCATTTGATAATTTATATTCGATTAATTAATTATATTTAATCACATCACTCATTAATATAATTACATTTTTAGTTATTTTTATTAAGACTGTAAATTGGCAAAAAACTTTATTTAGGAGAGAATGCACAATATTAAAAATAACATTTTTTTTTTTAAAGAGATAAAAGAAATAAAAAATAAGAATTATAGTTCAAGTAAAACAAACTCAATTCGGGCATTGAAGACAACCCTTAATAATTCCAATTTTTCATACTCGAAATGAGTCACATTTATTCAGCCAAAATTATCTCTTATAATACTCCCAAAAACTGATTGTTTAAATAATTAATTTCATTGCTAAGATTTATACGAAGACAAAAGCTAGATAGTTTAAGGCTCTACCGCTCTTTGAGGTTAGGAAAAACAGTAAAATTAAAATTATACTGGTTCTAAGCAAGATATCAAAAATCTAATCACAGGCTTCATTCCTGATTTTAATTCTGCACAATTTGAGCCCTATTTCAACTTCCTATGATAAATAGTACAGGCGCCATTTCAATACAACGATAAAACTCGTATTAAAATGGCGCCTGTTTACTACTATAAGTTTTCAGTGCATAGGGTAATTAAAACCTAAAATAAGACAAATCAAGGTAGACTAAACGAGTTAACCTGATCCCTCCCTAGCACAAAATACGCATAAGATCTTCGCCAAATAAGTTAACTTGACCACAGTAGTGTAAGAAGTTAATACAGTAGAACCCCACATATCCAACCTTGGGATATCCAACTGTCACACCCCCCCCCCCAAAAAAAAGTAATCCGAACTTCATCCTTATCAGAATATTGAGTATGGAACGATAAAAGCAGCCAGTTGCTTCTTTGTTATCATACTAATTGTTACACTCGGTTTCTTATTATCGTGCGTGATCTTATATTTACAATCAAGTGTTGTGCTATATTTTTAGAGAATACAGCGGCTCAACTGAAAAAAAAAAGGGTTATGTTTACATTACTGTAGATGTAGAAATTAGATATTCATTCACGGCTTGACAAAGGTGACTCCGTTCTAAAACTAGCTCCTAACTCTAGTTAGGAGTTGGTGTAACGACAATTAAAGATTGGAAAAAGGGTCTGAAAGACTTTGAAGCGTATTCCTCAACAGGATAGTATGTATATTTTAATATACATACATAGACAAGAGTACTTAAATTGATTCTTAATAATAAAGATTTAATTTTTACTCTGAAATATTCGCGTTTCTTTGTTCCTCGATTATCCGACCTATTTTGTGTTCCAACCTTGCTCCGGTCCCGTTGGTGAGGGATATGAGGGGTTCTTTTTTACATTCAAAACAAAACCTAATAGAACTGTAAAACATTATCTGAATATCATGCATTCTCACCAATTAAAAAGTCAAATATAATTTTATAAAAATTGTTATATATATTATGTTTAGAATAACATGGAATATTTTGGTACTTTGGTTGATCGATAATCATTTTTATAAAAAAGGTAGATTTAGTTCATTAATTAAATATTAACTATTTAATATATAGGTAATATTTATCAGCTTAATAAAAGCCAATAGGTTTTTAATTTATATGTATTTCTTTGTTAAGAGATTAAATAGATCAGTTTTTAAAAAAGAGCTAATTTAAGGTTGTTTTTATTCTTTAAAGTTAAGTTTTCAAGGCAATATTTTTCAAAGGTTTTATACAACACAATTCTAAAATTGCAATGATATACTATAATTATTAATATTACAATACATATTTTTAAGAAATATATATCATGTATATGTTTTTACAATCTTTTAAAAGTCTGTAAGAGTATAAAAATTCATTTATATAAATAGTCAAAATATTACAAAAAATAATAACAGTACGGACAATAATAAAAGTAATAACATTCTGCCTGAGGAGTGGAAAAAAGAAAAAATATTGATTCCAATCTAATGCACTCTTATTTAAATGTGTTTATTTTTAAAGGATACAACAAAATTTCTACACACAAGGGAACTTTTTTTTAAATCATTTATACTTCCGCAGTGGACATTTTAAGAAAATAAAAGTATTATATTTAAGTTTTAATTTGGGATTATTATTTAAAATCAGGGTTACTCAATAACTGCAATGTATATACTTTCAATAATAATTATTTTACTCATTTAAAATATTGATTCAATCTATATATTTGATTTTTTATGTAAGAAATAAGTGTAAAGCATTAATCATATTTAATATTTAAATTGGAACCTCGATAACAAGAAATTTAAGGGAGCATGTTTTTACTTCTAGCTATGTACTTTTCAAATCAAGGTTAGGCAATTTATAAGCAATCTCGAATAAGTAAAGGAAATGAAAATCACTTTGAACTACCGGAAATTTTAAAATATTAAGGTTCTACAGTATTTACTACAATATACATTATGAGTAGGTATACAATATAAAAAAGTTTATTTTATAGTTACGAAACTTAATTAGAAGGTAACGGGACTTGAACTAATATTACATTTTTATTTAAGCCACTGCTATAAGGTAACATGTGGATAAGAGAGAGATATGCTAACAAGTTTATTAACATTAGTTAAAATGGTTATTTTTTGTATGTTTATAGCTCATAAAAATAAATATTAGCTTGTACAGTAATAACCTTTGTAACTTTTTTCATACTGGAAATATAGAATAAATTAAGGATTATAAAAAGGAATAAAGCTTTGTTTGCAGTAACTGAAGAGAGGAGATTTCCCGACTTTATGTTGCTTCCCTGTACATGTACAATTCATTGTCACTTCTCCAGAAACTTAGCTTTGATCATTCCAGGTTTAAGTAAACAGTTCTTTGAACTTTTATTTGTTCCAGGGACATGTTCTTCTATTTCAGTATCTTTGAATAATAGAAGACCTATAAAATCCTACAAAAAAAAAAAAAAAAAAAAAAAAAAAAAAAAAAATGAGAAGCCTAACGTTCCAATATTTTTTGCATTATTTGAAGGTCCTTCTCTCTCTCCTATATCTGATTGTGATTATTGCCATTCAGAATATTTTAATTAAGGTCTAACTGTTCAAAGATTATGATTATCGTTTATGTGTTTTCTTAGTATTTTTGCCAATATATTTTATTATATTAAATAATCGGCATTTTCTGGGTTTAAATCTCACTCTGCATGGGGCCTTAAAAACCGATTTCTAGAAATCAAGAATTGTTTCTCTATTTAAAATTTAAGTCTTAATTGGTAGAACAAACCAAATATTGTTAACACTTAAAGTCTCAATAAAAAAGAAGCATAAGAGAAAATAGGTATGGAACTGATACAAGTATAAACTTTTGAGAATAATCACCTAGTTAAAGATATTTTTGTTTTAAATATAAAATTTAACTTTCTTCATAAATAATAACTCCCAACAGGAAGTATACTTTGTGAGAAGTAGATACATTAAATTACATACATAAGATTCATTGTACATTCAGGGCAATTTTATAAATTTGATATAATTTTAAAGGCAAGGGAATTGTGCAAGGGAATTTGTGAACCAAAAGACGGAATCAATATTTTTGCAATAATTTCAATTGCACTCTCAGACTTGATACATATTTAAAGAATGTATCATTAATTTTTTAAATATAATAATATCGTCAAGGAGATAAGTTATAATTAACTATATTACTGTTTGCTTATCTTGTCATGGTGTTTTTTTCTTCCTTTGAGTTTAGGGTTTTGTCCTCATAAAGGTGCACAGGAGGCGCTGCTTGTAGGAAGACAGAGGTAAAGGACAGAGAAGTAGAGTTGGGCCAGGAGGAGGAAGAAGGAAGAAAGGGGGAGATCGGAGGGAAGACTCCCCAAGTGTCAGCAGCCCAGAAGACCAGGATCTAATCTACCAGCAAGAACAAGGTAGTTGTCATCACCTATCGGAGCTTGCCTATAAACAAATAAGAGAAGCTTATTAATAGAATAGAATGTAGGGAAATTAATAGAAATATTGTTAGAATATTTGGGCACAAAGGGAATAGTCACAACCTAATGAGGGTAGGTAGAACACTTTGAAGCCCAAAATCATCAATAGAAAACTGAATAAAACTGTAACTATTGACTATAAATAAAACTTAAAAGTATAAATTTATATTTTGTCATATTTTATTAGGAAATACTGTAATAGAGATCAGATTCTACTATTTTCAAAACTCATTATTAAATAATAATATTAAAATATGCCAAGAAATTGATAAAAAGTTTAATCATAATTAAGTTTTTCACTCAATATGTTTTATTCATAATTCGAAAGGTAATGATCCTAGTTTGAAATCTAGTTTTTAGGTGTACACAGAAAAGAGTAGAAATAAATTATAAGAATAAGAAGATGAGTCATAGAGTTAAGGGCCATTCACAATCCAACTATTCTGCGAGTTTGTGTGTGGAAATCCTTTCCCTTAAACCTGACTGGCTTGCTATTGCCCCTAATGGCTTGCCAGTACATTCGTACTGACTGGCAGCAAACAATACAACTATCAGAAAACAAAAAGTAACTAGTCAGTTGGATACAACCAACTATTTGTCTTGTTATTTGTCTGTACCTATTTATCTTCATAAATAGGTACAAGACAAATAATTACAATAATTCTGGTTTGACTGTAATTAAAATGTAAATGCCAATAAAAACATGATCTTCAGTCAGTCAGTAAGGAAAGTAACAATTTAACAACTGCAAAAATAAATTGTCAACTATTTGTAAATCCCTAGGATAGTCACAGTCTTCAGTACCAAGCCTACTAATGGTTGTGTCGAGGGTGAGAAAACCTTTTAATTTTGTTTTTCTAGAAGAATCAAATAATATAATAACTAATACCAAACATTTTTATCTACATAATCACATACAATTTTTCTATATTGTTTCTATACATAATCAAATAGTATAGAAACAATTTGACAGACTAGATTAAGACAGACTAGATTAACTTTTCAAAGTTAAAATTTTTTATCTTTATTTATTTCTCTCCATAAAACAGTCTTTAATAGAGTCCATTATACCAATAATAGATTTGGGATTTTGGATTCTATTTATCGTTAGACTTTTATATCAGATTTACAACACTCTACCAATACAGTGGTAAGAAGTTAGAACAAAATTACTTACTTGCTGCCATACTTTGTCTCCCTAGCTTGGTGCCTGACATATTTTACAACATCACTCTGTAGTTTACAAGCTACGTCTCTCAGTTCTATCAGTGTCTTTAAACTGGATACCCGGTCCTCGACTACACATGTAGGTGCATTCTCAGCCCCTCGGATTCGACTCGAATCATATCCAGCTACAACAAAAAAATTGACAAATAAGAAGATATCTTATAATGAGGTAAGAAACACAAAACAAAATGCTTAAATAAATCATCATGTGGCAATAACATCTTCAAGCAATAGTCTGTAATAAATATTAAATATCAAAATAATAGTTGAGGTAGGTAGAATAGAGTTGAGAGGAGTCTACCTAACCTCCCAGCATCACCTTATAACCACACTCTCACAAACAACTCGTCTGTTCCACTCCTTTTCACAATTATTATAAATGTATCATTTCACTACATAAAAAATCTGTTTGTATTTAGTTGAAATTTGATGAGTGTTTCAATATAGCAATAACGAGGGTCCCCAGTAGCTCATTACTATAACATTTTATTCACACGGAGATCTAAGTTTGATTACCAAAACCAGCAAGCATCATAATTAACCAATCATTGGCATGGATGTTCCTTGAAGTCATTAAAAAAATGTTTAAGTTTTTTTTTGTTTTTTTATACGAGGTCTACTGTTTATAGTTTGATTTTCTTCAAAATTTGGCATGAATGTTATGTGTAAGATTTTTTCATTTTTGATTTCAAAACAATTGTCATATCTTGTCTGGCAGCACCATTAAGGTAAGAGATAACATATATATACAGACAGATATTAATAGAGATGTTATAGAAGTGTGTTGGTGATCTACCGAGAGCGAGAGTGAGAGAGAGGATGCCTCCCTTCCTATAAATCCCCTCGAGCCTGCGTATGCTCAGACGCAACACCATTGCCATGTTTCTTTTGTTAGTAGCTGTTGGACAGCTGTACTTGTAGTATCAGGTTGTACATAGCTCCGAGTCACTTTTGTCTCTCGCTGACTACAAAATATTATTGGGTCATATCTCTCCAAATAGGCTTTTGATTATCTGTTATTTGGGTACATTTTATAAGTATTTATCACAATTATAATTTTTTGATTAGTTATCAATTTGGAACTCCATTCATAATACCTCCAAAAAGATAAATGCCTGAGCTAGGAAAGAAGAGATTAAAAACTAGAAGAAAGGGAACAACATTTCTCTCCACAATGTGAAAAGCAATCTTGTTTACTTACAAATGAAAGATCTCTGTGTTTAGAGCAGATACTACTCTAAACTTGGGGAGATCCTGCTGATCGATCCAATCAGCTCATGGGATGTCAGTCCAATTGGAAACTATGCCAGAACAATCTCAATGTTTAGCATGTGCTTGGACTTCTCAAATTACTTTATGATTACTAGAAACGAATCCAGTGTGAAATTATCTTTTTTTGGACAAAAATCGTCACACAGTTGCTTGAGTTAAAGTTACAGCTGGGTGCAACACAAAATGTAATTGTTGACCCTGACCAGATACACTGTATTTGACAAATATCAAATGCCCTAAACTGATAACATAATATAACCTTTGAATATAAATTGAATTAATGGACAATTAACTGATACCACATAATTCTTGGTAGAGCCATTCTATTTTTTTATGCTTCCCACTTATGGTCTAACTTCATATGGTCTAACACATCTTAAATTGGAAAAAAAAAACATTTCTACAATTCAAAGAAAATCGAGCAACGCATTTTTCTTTTTTAGATTTGTACTGCTATCTACTGCTGCAGAACTACTAGTGTAAATAAGAAGCACTTAAGTGAAGTGATATTTATTCAAGTTGCAGAATCTCAATTACAGTTTGTATGGTCATCAATCATTGATAAAAGAAACATGAATACTAAATAATTTTAATAATATCAATTAAATTTTACTCATGTAACTGTCACATATGTGAATATTAGTGACAGACAAACAGGCACAGTTCCATATTTAGTTCTATGAAAGAAGCTTATTTCAATTAAGAATGTAGCAATTCTCCCTCTTGTATCCAAATAAACTAACTGGTTTAATTCAATAAAAAAATGAAACACCCTCAACACCATAATGTCTATTTGAAGGAAAAAAAAATTAAAAATAAATAAATTGCAATGAAAATACTTACTTATGACAAGTTTTAGCCTTTCCATGTGCTGAATAATAAGGGAGTGCACTCTGGCTAATTCCTTATCTGAATCTACATTCATACTAAATTGAAGGTGATTACATACTTCAGAACAGCCTTTTGCATACTCATTATTACCATGACAACTAAAACAATAAAATAAATATTCAGAAATAAGGCTAGATATTTTTACTAGAAAATTGAAAGAATACAATACAAAAAGATTTAAGACATACCACTGCCATTGTCCGTTAATGTAAGCTGCAGGATGGTAAGTTTTTAACCGCTGGTGATTAGTGTAACACATTTTAAACAACATATCTACCCATTCCTTCTCCTCTACACAATTATTTGCCTGAAAAATAGCAACATTAAACAGATTAGTGTCACTTATAAGGGGTGACATGTCATAAAATGTTGCAACAAAAGTGGTGGTCTATAATAAAAAAAATAAATCTCAATAGCTCTCGATTTATTTCTTTTTTCAGAGAGTTTAACGAAAAATTGTATAATATTTAAAAACTAAATGAGATATAGAAGTTGAGATAAGTTGGACAGGATCTCAATCAATACTTGTACAAATACAAAAATAGTGTTCCCAGATGAAACCAAAAAAATTCAGGTTCTTAAAGTAAATTTGAAAAAAAAAAAGTTCTTATAAAAATGGATCTGGAAAGGAATTGTTTTTGAGATATTCGCAAAAACCATAATTTTTTTAGAAGTTTACCCTTAAAATTCTCAAACACTATGCTTCTTACAATAAGACACCTTGAAGCAAACATTGTAAAAATATAATTTTTGTTGAATGATACCAATCCTAGCTCTGTATAATAAATCTGATTTTTAGAGAAATTTCAAAGTTCTAAGACTCTGTTACTTAGTTAGTCAATCCATTAAGATGATGTGCATCAACGCTTTAAGTTCTAAAGGATTTTAATTGTAGAGCGCTAGAATTAGTCTAATTAAATTATATGCAAGATTTGATTCAAGCTGCATGAAGCTAAAAAGCCTAGGATTTGAGAATTTTAAGGATAAATGTCTATTTTTTTTTTTTTTTTTTTTTTTTTTTTCCCCCAAATATCTTGAAAACGAAGCCTTTCCCGATCCATTTTTATACAAACTTTTTTGCTCAGTGTCAAATATCCTTTAAGAACCCAAAGTCTTGTGGTTTTGTTAAGGGACATTATTTTTGTTTTTGTACAAAATATTGGTTGAGATCCTGCTTGAATAATTTCAGCCTGGTAACATACAATCCACCAAAAACTAGGAATATTCAAATTACAAACCCTGCAAACGATTTTCAATAAATTATTGTCAATTAACGTACAGTTAAATATTTAAAATCTAATTTAACATACCTGAACATAGAGGACCCTGTTAGGCTGTACAATTTGGAACATGTTACTTTTACTAAATGATTCGTGGGAAAGTCTTTCTACAGCTACAATATCAGTTAGAGGTATTCTACATAAAGGCTCCTTGCCTAAAATAAGTATAAAAATATGACTTAACAAAATACATGATTTCGCCATCCAGAAACATATCTTAATACATAAATTCATTAAGACAAATTAAATTATTAACATTAATGTTTTTTGCCAAATATACCTTTTTGCTTAGCGTAAGAGAGATCCTGAGTGGTCAGCCTAAAGTAACGCTGCTTAAAGTTTTTTCTTCCAAACCTTTTTCTACCCTGCCCTCTTTTTGTTAATAGCCTGAAAAATAATACAAAACATATTTATATATAATTATTAAAATCTAATACCCAATAAGGTGTAAAAGTCAATTATATAATACCTACCTACAAAGTAGCATTACAGTAGTTAATATAAAGAATGAATGTAATGCAGGAAAAAGGGTTTTCATTTTAAGAGTATTTTGTGTTTTCATCTCAATGCCACTTGGACACCAATGGGAGGAACCAATAATTACAAATAATCATCTTTGTAATTCACTTACCTTAAGTCAGACTAAGGCAGTAAACAAATTGTTTTATTCATACATATGAGATGACGTTTTTATAGTACATAGTATAATATACATATGAGTTTGAAAGATGTTATAAAGATTCAGAGAATTAGTTGAGATGTAAGGTAATCTTTGTGTTAAGTTCGTAACCTCAGACTAATCTTTACATGTAATGTTCTTTTATTATTGATTACGATTTATTTATTTTTGTAGCAAGGGTTTACTGGACTACACTGCAGTTCAACAAGTGGAATTTTAATAAAAAACATTGATGATCAAGGAACCTCCTAATTACGTCAGTTAAAAAAAATTATTACCTAATAAAACCCTTACAAAAAGGAGGAGTTAAGGATGGAACTGTTGGTGTGTAGGTAAAAGGAGGTATTGTTGAGAAAAATGACTTTCATTCATATCACAACTTAATAAAAACTATGATTTAGAAAAGAATGGACTTGAGACTGTTATAATTGAGGGTATCAGAAGGACAACAGAAATTATTGATAACTTCAAGTCTGACAAACTGCTTGCTGTTACTTAAATGTCAAACGCTAATTAACTTCCCCTCAAAATTTCACCCCTCTGTTAAGTTAATTCTTTTATAAATCATAAAATAGAGAAACAGCACCAGTAAATAACTCATCAAGTAATACTTCATACATGTTCTTTTCCCAAACCAATATGTTTATAAGTAATACTTCATACATGTTCTTTTCCCAAACCAATATGTTTATAAGTAATACTTCATACATGTTCTTTTCCCAAACCAATATGTTTATTCAAAAAAATTAAAAATAGTTTTTAATACTAATTTCAAATTTTCTACAAGAAACTAAAAAAAAGTGACTGACATTTGTTCTGACAATAAGTGGTTTTGGCATAGAACATTATTAACTAAAGAGCAACATTTTTATTTACCATTAAGTTGCAAATTACAAAAAAAGTTTTCTCTACTGTTCAAACTCTAATTTAATGGCTATAAAAAATTTAGCCAAATTAATAAAAATAGAGAAAATACTTTAAAAGTTAATTATACTATGAATTAAAAAACTATTAAATACAGAAATGATTTTTAATCTTACCTCAAATAAAGCCTATTGTATGCCAGAAAGCAATACAATAAAGATTTTGAATTAGTATCGAAATATGAACAGTTTACATTTATGTTATTAATTATCTACAAATCTAATAACAAAAATTGATTAAAACTACATTTGGTTTACATTGTAGAGAGTCGCTTTGTCAAAAAGTGAGCAAAATTAGCATCCATATTTGATTTGGTCTGACACATGTATTTTAGTATTAATATGAAGCTCCAAAGAAAAGCAGAATGATAAAAAAAGAAAGATTTGTCTTATCATTTAACCCAAGAGAAGCTTAAATGCAAATGAATGAAATCAGCCAATATGATACTAATACTACTAGCTAGTATTTAGGTAGTGATTTTGTTCAACCTTCAATCATTGTTCTTTAGAAAAATAGGTATATACACTCCTGCAGCTAGAATTATCATAGAAATCAAGGTTTTCCAATAAAAATCTTATCTTAAAGTATATCAAGTATGAAGTCTGACTTTTTGCTCCCAAGAAAAGAACATGTCTCAAACCTCCTTTAAGAATTTGGAGTGCAATGATTCCCTCCTTATCAGTAGGTCTTTTAATTGAGATATTTGATCAGCAGGAAATTATTAACAAATCCAGGTTAGTTATTATTGCTTCGTAATTCTTGCTTTGATCAACTCCTTGAAGATACTTCTAAGGATAAGTCCACCCAGATGTGTATATGCTGATGATATTGTCCTGATAGCAAGGAATAGAAAGATTACATTAACGGAATAATACAACAGGCTGGAGCACAAAGGGGCTATTAGTGAACCAGAGTAAAACCAAGTATATCTTCATGTTTGTTCAGCTCAGAAATTACGCGAAAAAACCCCAAAATTTCCAGGTGAGAGGAAAACGCTTTGGAAGGGTAGACAACAATCAGAAAAATAATAGAGAGTGAATACAATGGAGTAAAAATATGGACTTGCATCTGCCGACAGCAATGCTTTCTGAATATTTGAAAGAGACAGAAATGGTCTGACATGGCATAGTAATCAGAAGCTCAACCCACTGTAGCAGTAGCAGGAGCAAGACCTAAAGCAGTTTCAGAAAGAACAGCTGCTGAGGTGGATGGACCACTTCCAGGTCATGAGTTCAAGTAGCTAAGGCAATATTGTATGCAAGAAGAAGGCTGGGACGGCCTTGAGGCAGCTGGATGGGCAGAGTCCAGGGGGAATAAGCCATATGGCAGAAAAGGGCTGAAGAACTAAGTTGGCCATGCTGACTGAAAGCAAACTGAAGAGGAAGCTAAAGCCCACTGGGTAATGCCTAATGCCAAAAATACAAATCTGGAAAGGAAGCAGCAGAATTCACATACTTACTTCGAGATGGGAGTTTTCACTGGAAAACCTAGATTTTTAACCCTTTGTTATTGTTATTCCTTTGTTCAGACAGTACATTTAAGTGAGGGTGATGTAGTATACTTGACAATCATGTCGAAACATACTGACATTAGGTTTTTATAATATTCGTTTATATGTTCATTTTATTATTTATTGTACTTATTGTTCACTTGGGTGTTCTTATTACATCTGGTGCAGTCGGAAAATTGGATCGCGGAAAGGTGAATAATGCATTTACGTGGTGTTACTAAGAAGTTACATAGTTATCTGTCAAAACCATAAAACAAATTAATAAAAGAAAATGGGCCCAAAGAAAAATCGAAAGACAAGAGGGGATAGTTCTGATAGAGAGTCTGATAGGTCAGAGACTACTATCATAAAAAACGTTCAGCCATCAGCAAAGGCATCTTTGGGGGAACGTATGAGCCGATTTCGTTTTCCCAGATTTGAAGAAAGGGTTAATTCTTAATTTATGTTTTACACTCAATTTTAACTTATTATGTTTAGTTTAATTTTAAACTCAAAGATAGAAACATGTTGAACAAAAACACTAGAAGGTGAAGTTAAAATCAATGTTAAAAAAAACTCATAAAACAGACTAAATAAAGAAAAATACTCTGCACTCTTAGTAATCCAAACTGAATTTAATCTAAAAAAAAAAGGAATACATTCTTTTCATCTTTTTATTTGAATCCACTTTGATATTATTAAATACAACAAGAAATAACATGGTGTTGTTCAAGAGAAAAAGGGTTTTGGCTAATATTTTCTTAATCTAAACAACTCCTTGCATTCATTAGTTTGGAATAATAAAGGTTGCAATGTATTTAAGAAAACAAAAAATTATAATAGTATTTTTTAATAAAATTACCCTTATTTACATTAATATTAACTAAAACAGATAATAATAAAATTTACCCTTCTTTAAGTATTACAGGACTGTCACTGCTGCAGTGAGTTGGGTTTGAAGATGCGGAGATGATTTCTAGAAACTGTAAACATAAAATCCATATTAGAAAAATAAATTAATAATAATAATAGAATATAATATGTTTATTATTTACAGACTAACTTCTCTTAAAGATTTTAATTATAATCATCCCTAATGTTTAATGTGTAGGTGAAATTTTTGTAAATACCACTAAATCATTACAGTTATATAACAAAAAAATAAAAATAATATTTATTCATTGTCTTGGTTACTAATATTTACAAGTTTAAAGAATCTGATACTTTTACACCTCACCTAATATGAATGCAATGTACAAATTATTTATATATATTGTTTTTGAGTTTTGGAAAAAAAAAAAAAAAAACCCTAATGAAATGAAATTTTGATAAATAAACGGAAAAACTTGTTCTAAATATCATACAGTAGTGTTTATCAGGTGTCGGCAACCCAGTGCCCTCGGTGTACTTCTAACGCTACAACCTCGTTAATGCTCTCTTATAACTCATTGCATAAGTAAACCTGTAATAAGGTCCTCGACTGTGTTTTTCTCCAATGTGTGATAGCGACTCATCATGAAAGAGGTGTAGTTCAATAACCAAACAACGTCTTCACACAAAAATTTGTAATTATTGAATTGTGATTATTGACTTGTACTCGTGAAGTCAATCCAGTAACCTCAAGATTATCTGAAGAAGGCGGCTTTAGAACAGCCAAAACCGGTCAATTGTGCAAATTACAATTTTTGTGTGAAGACGTTGTTTGGTTATTGAACATCACCTCATTCATGAGAGTATTGAAACTACTACCTCTCTACACTCTCTGTAATAAGGTATTAAGTTTTTGAAAGTGTCAACCTTTTTTTTTGGCCCTCTGAGATTTTCCGATCTGGCATTGCACCCTTGTAGGCAAATAGGTTGTCTACCACTGGTTCACTGGTGTATATTATATATAATATTTGCTTGGTTGACTGTTTCTATACTTCAGGCCCCCGGGTAGACTAACTCTCTCTAAAGTTCTTAGTCAATATCTTCATTTCTTACATGCTTTGTTTGCAATGATTCTAAACCCAGAACATTGCACAGAGTTTTGCACCTAATATACAGGCTAGACAATAAATATGGATTGTGTGCTGACAAATTAAAGACTTCCTTAAACAATCAGCGATTCTTTCATTACCGTAAAAGATTTCAGTTTAAGTAGGAGACTCACCTGTCTAACAGCTGTGAGGTGGGTTTCAGTGTAGAATGTTTCAAACATATAAGTCATATAGGGTTCCTTACAGGTGGTTGATTGGGAGGATACAAGGTTACATAGAGACTGAATGGTTTTTGAGATCAATGTAAGCGTTCTATTCATCTGACTGTCCTAAAACAAAATTTAATATTCACAACATTAGTGTCATAAAAGAATTTATTTATAGAAACTGATGAAAGGTGATAAAAAGCAAATTCTTAAAAAAACCACATAGGCTAGACTGAATATTAGTTACCCTACCCTTATATAATATAAATTATAAAATATGCAATAATAATCTGTGGTGCAACAGCCTATAGAGGGCTTAGACCTCTAAATATATGAATGACATGGAATAGGCGTGATGCTCCATTAGCTGTATAAACCGTTGAATTAAAGGAGAAAATTTACAATCTTCGAACAACTCTCACACTCTACTTTATATTGATATTACAAACAAACAATAACCACTACATATAAATAAATAAACACATGATAAGAATAAACAAATATTAAATATTAGTTGTTTTATTTAACTTTTTTTTTCTTTTTTTTTAAATTCTTTATTGTCATATCTTCAACTACATACATTATGTAACAAGAAGTCTTGGTAATGAATTACAATTTATATTAACATTTTGGTATTGGCTTGATTCGGGTGGTCACCCAGTGGTGGCACTCCGTAACATGTTTTATTATATTCATGCATATTTTTTTTTATTTATTATTACATATATATTTACATAAGGTTTGTTCCAACAGAGCCGCGGACGGTTCTAGAACTGTCCGGAGCATGCGCACTATCTTAAGACCGTTCCTACACGCTTCTCGGACGGTTCTGGAACATTTAGTCCCGTGTTCCAACAGAAAGTTGAACGGTTCTAGGACAGTTCTAGAACCGTGAAAACAGTTCCCGGACTGAAGCAGGAACTCGGCCAGAACTACTAATACTAATGTACGGAGGCGTGTAGGTTACACTACTACTACGTTCAGCTATAACCTTACATTTGTTTTGGTTTCTTTTCTTGATATCTGTTATCTCT
>KZ651169.1:323183-335354 GCA_001010745.2 Gerris buenoi | reverse complement strand
GATTGTAAGCGACGGATGTTCGATGGTTTGGTGGAGCCCCAGAGTTCTATTCCATAGGCCCAGGAGGGTTTTAGAATTGTGTTGTATATTTGTAATCTGTGGTGGAGAGGAAGTTTTGAGCGAGTGTTTAGCAGTCGTAGAAGGAGTTTGTAGCGTCTGTTGACTTCCATCCTTTTTAGGCGTGTGTGTGGGTTCCATGTAAGTCTTTTGTCTAAGTGAAGCCCCAGGTAGCGGACTTCGGATGCTGAGGGAATAATTGCGTTATTCAGGAGAACTGGCGGGCAGTATCTGTGACGTAACGTAAAGGTCACTTGTACACTTTTTGCTTCGTTGATTTTTATTTTCCATTTTTTAAACCATGTTTCTAGGCTTATCAGATGTTCTTGGAGGATATTTGATGCTTCTGATGGATTTTTGTGGGTGCAAAGAATAGCTTTGTCGTCTGCGAAAGTTGCAAGTAGTGTGGAGGGATGTTGAGGAATATCAGCTGGGTAGAGGTTATATAGAATAGGAGAAAGGATGCTGCCTTGAGGAACGCCTGCTTGGATAAGACCTACAGGGGAGAGGGAATTTTTTTCTTTTACACGGAAAAATCTGTTGGAGAGGTAGGATTGGATAATAAGGTAGTAAGTGTGAGGAAGGATTTTCTTGAGCTTCCAGAGTAGACCCTGGTGCCATACCCTGTCAAAAGCCTGAGCCTCATCGAGGAAGACAGCCGAGCAATACTCTTTCTGCTCAAGGGAAGAGGAATGGTATCTACCAGTCGGTGGCATTGTTGGATTGTAGAGTGTGATTCTCTAAATCCAAATTGGTTGAGGATATGATAGGGAGAATCCGCCTAAGGAGCAGCTTTTCAAAGATTTTGCCCATGATGGGTAAGAGGGATATTGGTCTGTAAGATGAAGGGAGTTGGGGTGGTTTTTGGGGTTTAGGGATCATAATAATGATGGATGTTTTCCAGAGGATTGGGAAGTAGGTAGTGTGTAGGATAGCATTGTATATATAGGTTAGGTAGACTATGGCTTTGCGGGGAAGGTTTTTTAATATAAATCCTGTTATTTGGTCATGGCCAGGAGCTTTGTGGTTGGGTAGATTGGATATAGAGTGGCGTACATCAGATGGTGTGATTGCTTTGGGAGGGGGTGACAGTTGGAGAGGAGCTGTAAGATCAGAGAGGATTGAGGAGGTGTGTAATGGATCTTGAATGTTGGGATTTGGTTTATATATTGTGGATAGGTGGGAGGAGAATTCGGATGCAGTGTCGTCATCTGTTTTGGTCCATGTGCCGTCTTGTTTAAGGAGGGATGAAGGAGGATTCTTAAAAGCTAGGAGTTTTTTTGTGGCACGCCACAGGGATCCATCCTTGGGAGATTTAACATTTAATAATAAAAAAAACCTGCCTATTAGCAAGATATGCATTATAATCTTAAAAATACAACAAATGATGCAAAAATGCCAGTTTAACAAATATTTTAAAGAGAAATTCAGTTCCATAAGCTATTAATAATGTGTATTTTTTTTATTTATATCCAGTATTTTATTAAATAAATTTTAAAAGTAGACTGGCTGCTTTATCGGTTCACAATCAAAAGTTTGCAGTAGCATTAAGAACATGATTTTATCAATTTATCAGGCCTATTTGTTAGTTCTATTTATTTAAGATTATATTGAAGTCTAAAAATTTAGAACTATGTTAATCTACAGATTTACCTCAGTTTCTGTAAATATTAGTTATTAATAGAGCTAGCCTCATTAATAGAGAGCTATTTTTACAATAAGGCAAACTAAGATTTTTGATGCATAAGATAAAGATTAAAACTAATTTATTTTTTATTATTTTTTTAAACTAATACTAATTAAAACTATGAAAATATTTACAATATGCTCAGTCGTGAGATCAAATAGTCTAGGTCCTAAAATGGCGGCAGCGAAAAACCTCAGGAAGATGAAACCAGATATGACTGAATACCTGACTTCTCTGTTGTCTGAAACAAAAAATGAGAGTATATTAAAACATATCTAGTAATTGTAGTAAGGGTAATAGGGTTTAAATTTGATAAGATTAACGTAATATCTAAATCATCCAACATAAAAAACTGCAGTGATGTGCTGAGCAAGAACTCAAATACGTTTATAGGGAATCCCAAAAAATCATCCCTCAAAAACAAGGGAGTATAAAGGGATAACAATTTTTGTTAGGAAAGACTTCACGTGGGGTGTAAAGACACCCTGAGTACAAATATATATTTAGTTTCGTTTTTGTACTAATTTATTTTGTGCCAATTGCCCTTAAACATTATGGTCCCTCCTCCCCTCTTATTTTTTTAATAAACAAATAAAAAACAAAAATAATAAAATCAGTCATTAAAAAAAAGTTATTCTTTGTCAAAAAATTTAAAGGATTTTTTCATGTTGCACATTGTGTAAGAAAAAAATCCCCTAATATCTTAATAATGTATAACCCGAAAATGGTTCGAGCTAAAGACTTCAGAGTAGTTTAATTGTGTTTGGGCAATAAAAATGCATTTAAAATTTTTATTCCCTTGTTATTATAATAAACAGATCAAAAGTTATAGCAAGCAAAACTTTTAAATGGCCACCATCTTTAAACGGCTAATTAATTATCTTTATCTACGACTTGCATTGTAAGTGGACTTTACATTGCTAATATCAGGGAGGGAAGTGTTAATTCCCTCCCTTGGGAGTAAAAAAAAACAATCATACCAACAAGTAATGTTTTTTTTAGCTGTTTTGTTTACTAATTTTTCGGGAAGGTCGCTTTAGGTTATCAAAGTCTTTAAATTAAAAGCAAACTAGACTTAATAAAATTAAAAACGTATATTTTTAGTATAAAAATTATTTTAATAAATCAAGTAACTAAATATCAGTTTAAGGTGTTTAAATTACGTGAATTTTTAGGTAAAAGTTTTAAACCTACAAACTTTAGCTATTACCCATGGTGCACTAGTCGTAGATAAAATTTAATACGCAACATGGATCGAAGTATTTCTGCTCTCGGGATTATCTCCCTCGGCAAGCCTCGAGAGCTAATACCACAGTTATCTCCCTCGGCAAGCCTCGGGAGCTAATGAAAACTTAACCTCGAGCAGGAAAACATACTTCTCTCCCTTGTTGCGTAAATAACTATTACCAATTTGATAAATTGCCTACTTTGTGTGTACTGAAAGCACACATTTGACAAATTAATTTCTTATATAAGATACAATATACTGGCGGATCTATTCAATCAGAAAATAAGAATGCACAGCCTTGGAATCCCTGAATGATAGTACCATAGTATTGTGAGCTCATGAAACTGTCCCAAATTTGATGATGCAGGAGTTTAGGTTGGGGAATATAACATTAACTAATTGCTTGAATCAATCCACACCTTCCAGTGAAATAATTCAGTAATTTATCAGTAGAATAAAAATCCTTCAGAGTAAAATAAAAGGAAATAGTAAAAATAATTACTTTATAATTAGGAGAGCATTGTAATACTCAACATACCTGGAAAGTACCGGGTAGCGATATCCCTGAGTTCATGGAAAACTTCACACAAGATAGGTGGACATCTTAACGCTGATCCAGTTACCGATTGAAATATGCTTTCAACATATTCCTGAAACACCAGTATCATAGTTATAGAACAATATGATATAAGTAAGTTTAACTAATTAACATTTTTACTTCCATAAAAATAAATATACTCCATGAAGATGCTTCTGTAATGAACATGCACTTGCAGTAGATAAACACTGGGTACAAAATTAGGGACCAAACATGACCACCAGAAGTCCAAAAACTTATATGATACCAACCACAGAAGCCTACATAATAGTTCTAAGTTTTAAATAAGAAATATTAATAAAAATAATAAAAGATCTACTTCAAAAGATTCACAACAAATAATTAAATACACAATTTTCACGAAGAAGAGGGGGAAAAAAACAAACCTTGAGATTATTTGTATTGTCGTTAAGTGTACTCATATCCGAGATTCTGGATGGATCAATTTCACAAGGCTTCCTTTCGCAGATGATTGTCTCTAGGATGGGTTTTATAGTTTCATGAAGATAATGCAATCCTGCCAATCTCATTGTCTCATCCATCATCTTAGAAACAAGTGTGTTCCCTCTAAATATTGTGTTAGCATCACTGTAACAGAAACCAAACAATAAATCATCAAAATAACAGAAAAGGAATCTGCCTACTATATACTAATCTGAAAAATATAAATAGGAAAAACTGTTCCGTCCCGTCAGTCCAGATTTCTAGATTTGTTCTGAATATCACTCGACCACACACGGTCTGACCATACTCTAGTAACTACTTTATGGTTTGTCTTTAATAATAAATAATATTAAAATATATTGAATCAATTCCAATCCAGCCATGTGATGCCTGCTTTAGGAAATACAGTTTTTCACCACATATGATCCAAAAATCGGCACTTGTTTACTTGGGTACATACCTCCAATTCACCTCAAAAAATGAGGTGAATTTGTTTTTATCCATCCGGGTAGACTTATATTGTCACTCAGATGGATTAATAAGGGTTTAGCATAAAAAACGTGTTTTTAAATTTCCTACTCCAAAGTAAATCCCTGATCTCAAAATACATTGACTAATGGATGTTGTTACTTTTTGTTACATAAGTGTGATGTTCCTTTATCCCAAAATACATTGGACTTAATGTCCCTTCGCCTAACTTAATGGTTGGACTAATTGATTTTGNACTCATATCCGAGATTCTGGATGGATCAATTTCACAAGGCTTCCTTTCGCAGATGATTGTCTCTAGGATGGGTTTTATAGTTTCATGAAGATAATGCAATCCTGCCAATCTCATTGTCTCATCCATCATCTTAGAAACAAGTGTGTTCCCTCTAAATATTGTGTTAGCATCACTGTAACAGAAACCAAACAATAAATCATCAAAATAACAGAAAAGGAATCTGCCTACTATATACTAATCTGAAAAATATAAATAGGAAAAACTGTTCCGTCCCGTCAGTCCAGATTTCTAGATTTGTTCTGAATATCACTCGACCACACACGGTCTGACCATACTCTAGTAACTACTTTATGGTTTGTCTTTAATAATAAATAATATTAAAATATATTGAATCAATTCCAATCCAGCCATGTGATGCCTGCTTTAGGAAATACAGTTTTTCACCACATATGATCCAAAAATCGGCACTTGTTTACTTGGGTACATACCTCCAATTCACCTCAAAAAATGAGGTGAATTTGTTTTTATCCATCCGGGTAGACTTATATTGTCACTCAGATGGATTAATAAGGGTTTAGCATAAAAAACGTGTTTTTAAATTTCCTACTCCAAAGTAAATCCCTGATCTCAAAATACATTGACTAATGGATGTTGTTACTTTTTGTTACATAAGTGTGATGTTCCTTTATCCCAAAATACATTGGACTTAATGTCCCTTCGCCTAACTTAATGGTTGGACTAATTGATTTTGTCACTTTTTGTTACTTGCGTGTAATTTTCCTTTGTCCTAAAATGCATTGGACTTAATGTACCTTTGTCTAACTTAATGGTTGGACTAATGGATTTTGTCACTTTTTGTTACATAAGTGTGATGTTTCTTTGTCTCAAAATACATTGGACTTAATGTCCCTTTGTCTAATTTAATTGTTAGGCCAACAGATATTGTGACTTAAAATTACAGTAGTGTGATATTCCTATGTCCCAAAATACATTGGACTAAATGTCCCTTTGTCTTATTTGGTTGTTAGGCCAACAGATATTGTCACTTTAAATTACAGAAGTGTGATATTCCCAATGTAAATTGTACAAAATTTTAAATTTTCTTTATTGCTCCAATTTATGAAATATATTTACATAAATATATATAAAAAAATGCTGTATAATTTTACTTACGCTGGAACCATTAAAACATCTCCCACTTCGTTATCCTTTCAGTCAGTAGTAATATGACTTGTTTCATATTAATGCCTCAACTCTAAGTTTATCCATGTTTTTCTCTTTGAAATAGCACTTTTTTCCAACTTTCCAGATTTTATTTTATTCAAGAATGAATTATGTTATTTAAAATGATTTCTTTGATTTGTCATTGTCATTTTTGTCAATAGAAATACTTGCCCAAGGTATGAACCAAACTAAACTCCTGCCCCTATATCGTCTTATTTACTTGTACCTCTATTACACCTTATTTACTTGGGTACATCCTTTTTTATTTTATTTGCTTCCCCCTTCTTAACCCCATACAAAAGCCCCAGTGCTTTTCAACATCCCGATTAAGTTTGTCTATTAATTTATTTTATTTCATTTCCAATATATAAATGGTATGTACCTAGGTAAATTCTTTCCCTATGGCACCTTATTTACTTGGGTACATACTTATTGGTATGTACCCAAGTAAATAAGTACCCAAAAATCCAGGCATACAAGCCGAATCCGTTTATATGGATTTAAGTTGTATCTTTCCTTCGAAATGATAAAGAACTATCAAGCTTGACAGCTGATTTATTTACTGTCACTAAAATAAGATATGTTAAGTTTAGTAAATGTTTATTATACAGACCTTGTTTTAGATATTTCCCAGGTTGCGAGTGCTTTAACAATAGGAACTATCTTGCCGTGCTGAAGAAATAATCGTACAAGTGGCTGAGCTGCATCTAACTTATGTTGAATTATTTCTCCTAACAGGTAACAGGCGCTGGAGGTTACTGGCTGTTAAAAAAAGAACACACATATATATAAATCAAATTATAATTAAAGACAGCATTTTTTTTCACGTAGCACATAAACAAGAATAACCTTTCTCTCTTTTTTTTGCCTCCTCTTCTTACCCATCTTGGGTTAAATTACCAAACTAATAACAAATATGATTATTAAAATATGTACAGTGCACTCTGCTTAATGATATCAACCACTCTGAGTGATAAAAATAACTTGGAACATGCCCAGGTAATACCAATATTTTGTTTATTGTGATCTATGTCAAGATTGTTAGAATTATTCTTTATAATTTTCAGGGAAACGACTGAAGCTGTGGCACTGCTGTTTTTTAACATGCTGTTGGTATAGATTCTTAAAGAATTAAGCTTTTTGGAAACTGAACATTGTAACTCACTCTTTTTGTTTTTTCCAGTATGTTTGTCCAGTGAGTAGGTTGCAAACCTGGCAAGGTTACACTACGCAATTCGGTGCTCTCTCGTATTTTCTATTAATTGATCAGTTACAAGTGTTTCCTTATTATAAAATTAAGTTATTGTTAATACTTAAGTATTTTATTTCGCATTAACATAAAATTTGAACTAAATAAAGGTGAATTCGCGTAAAAGTGGCAAGTGGGAAACAACGATAAGATCGCGGCGTGTTCGGATGCGTAGTTTTTGATTCTTAAAGAATTAATTTTGGATGTTCAAAAGAATATAATGAGTGAACTTAAGGACCTTAAGGCTATATCAAGTAATAATAATAAAAAAATTGAAATTCACGAATCCCGTATCACAAATTTAGAACGTGAAGTGCGAAGAAGAAATGTCGTGATCCACAGAGTTGCCGAGTTATCGGACGGTGAAGAGTTGGAAAAAACAGTTAAAAAAATAATTGAAGAAAAGTTAAATATTAAGATAAAAGAGGAGGATAAGGATTTCATTTACCGTTTAGGAAAGAAAAAAATAGAATCTACACGTCCTATACTTTGGGGACTAACCTCACAAAAGAAGAAGTTGGAGATAACCAAAAACAAGTATTTATTAAAAAAGTACGGAGCTTTACATAACCGAGGATTACCCAAAGGATATAAGGATAAAGAGATCAGAATTAATGGAAGAAATGAAGAAGGCAAGACAGGAAGGAAAGTTCGCAAGTATAAGGTACGACAAGCTGATTATTAAAGATTTTAAAGATCGACAAAAGAGGGATCTAAGCATGTCACCTGAAGTAGAGTATCAGAGAGACGCTAAAAGAGAGGAAAAAATATGGAAAAATGAGGGTAAGAGCCAAAATAAAAAGATCGATCATTTTTTTCCCTCCACTGCAGTGCCTAAATCTGGTCAACCCAATACTTCCGAAGCCATAGAAAATAAGTTATAGCAATTAAAGAATCAAGTTAAACCTACTCCTCCTCCAGATCAGTTGGTCACACTGGAGGTACTTGACCAAATCCCATCAGACAATCAAATGAAAAAAGACTATTATAGGATAAATTTAATAAATGGATTACACTTTGGTACAATTAACGTACGAAGCCTACTAACAGAAGATAGATTATACGAGTTAGAAAGTGCAGTTAAGGATTCGAGACTATCCATTGTGGGTCTAGCTGAAGTACGTAGATGTGGGCAAAAACATTAATAGGAAAAATGGATACATGTTAATGTACTCTGGTGAAAAATCAGGCATAAACGGAGTTGGATTCTTAGTGAGTAATGATCTTAAGTCAAACATTGTAAAATTCCAAGGCCTAACTGATAGAATAGCTCTTCTGGAAGTAATGGATGGAAATAAAAGAAAAGTGACCTTCATTCAGGTGTATGCTCCCACAAGTGAAGCACCGGATGAGGACATTACAAAATTCTATAAAGACCTGACATTCCTGGTAAGTAATACCAAGATTAATAGACTGAATGATCTAATAGTAATAATGGGGGATATAAATAGCAAAATTGGTTTGAGACAAGAAGGGTAAGACATGTCTATTGGACCGTACGGATATGGAAGGAGAAACTCAAGGGGGTGGACACTTGTAAGATACTGTCAACAGTTTAGCCTGAGAATCATTAATACCTTTTTCAAAAAACGTCCGTCCCAAAAGTGGACATGGGTTTCGCCTAATGGCGAAACAAAGAACGAAATCGACTTTATTATTGCACCATCCCAAACTCTGATTGAAAGCTTTCAAGTATGTAGCAAGTTCAAGTACTTCTCTGATCACCGATTGGTGAGGGCGATAGTTAAATTTAAAAGAAGAAAACCCAAAGTACATACTCAAACTCTCTCAGTTTGCAATATAGATAATGATATATTTCTCAGGGATCTGAAAGAATTACTTCCTACAGAAAATTTGGATAATGTGCAGCAGACTTATAACAAATTTGAAGAGGCTATCCTCAAAGCAGTCAAAAATCAATCGAATACAAACCATATCCATCCACGAAATGAAAAGATTAGCCAGGCTACAAGAGACCTTATTGATAAAAGGGAAAAGCTAAAAAACAAAAGATGTAAAACAATTATTGAAAAAATTGAATTGAATGTGTTAAGTAAAGTAGTTAGGAAAAATATACGCCAAGACATATATGAGCATGACAAGCTTCTTGTTGAACAGATATTGGAAGATGCCGTAGCAATCAAAAAAGCAAAAAGAGTGATGTCTAAGGGTAAGGACTGGGTAGCGTCACTATTTAAGGAGGAGGGTGAAAAGTCTTACACCAGAGGAGACCTAATATCTATTGCTACTAACTATTATAAAAAGCTATATACTGATGAGGGTAAAGAAGAGTCGAGAGCTGTAGTAAGGCGGGAAGGCGTCACAGACCTACCGGAAATTATACCAAGGGAAGTTGAAAATCATCTAAATTGCTTGAAGAAAGGTAAAGCAGCCGGCAGGGATGGTATCTCCAATGAAGCTCTAAAACTAGCAGCCCCCATAATCAGTGACTTACTAGCTCAAATATTCAACAACATACTATATACTAATACCGTACCGCAGCAGTGGCTACTCTCAGATCTTATTCTGATTCATAAGAAAGGGAACCGACAGGACCTAAGTAATTATCGCCCCATAAGTTTGACATCTAATGTAAGTAAAATTTTCTCTAAAGTTATTAGAGATAGAATACGTCCAACTATCCATCTAAATCAAGATCTATCACAAGCTGGGTTCAGGAGTGGTTTCTCCACGATTGACCACTTGCATGCTATTAACCAACTTATCCAAAAAAGCAATGAATTCAATATCCAAATATATATTGGTTTAATTGATTACATGAAGGCCTTTGACTTGCTTAAGCATAAATTTTTATATGAGACAATGGAAGAAGATGGTATTGAAGAACAAGTGAGAGGAGTAATCAAAACCATATATGATAACAGCAGGGCTAGGATAGTGATGGATCAACCAGGACCAGATTTCCTCCTAAACTGTGGTGTCAAGCAAGGAGAAGTGCTATCCCCAGACCTCTTTAATGAAGCTACTGCTAGAATCTTTAGAAATCTCGATTGGGCGAACAAAGGTGTTACAATAGATGGCACAAAATTAAGCAACCTAAGATTTGCTGATGACACTATCATCATTGCTTCAAGTATACAAGAGCTTCGGAGTATGTTTGAAGAGATAAATAGAAGCAGCAAAGATGCAGGATTAAGGATCAACCCGACTAAAACTTTCTTAATGACAAATGGGGCAGAAGAAGATATAATTCTTGAAGGTAGAAAGTTAAAATGGGTTAAAGAAACAGTCTACTTAGGGCAAATAATAAGTATGCATGGAGGAAGTGCAAAGGAAATTGATAGACGCATTTCTCTTGCCTGGTCAAAATACTGGTCTATGAAATTCATCTTTAAGAGCCAAATGTCAATAGAATTAAAAAGGTCAGTTTATAATGCTACTGTCCTCCCATGTCTTACATATGGAGCCCAAACCTGGGCAATAACCAAAAGGCAGACACAAAGACTGCAGGCTACGCAACATGCCATGGAACGTAGTATGTTAGGGGTGAGGAAAAAAGAAAAAATAAGAATTGAAGATATAAGAAGAAGATCTAGGGTTGAAGATGTAATAGAAAAAATTAGGAAAGCTAAGTGGCAGTGGGCTGGCCATGTAGCAAGATGTACAGACGACCGTTGGACCAAGAAACTGACTGACTGGTACCCTTATGATGGTTCAAGGAGGAGAGGAAGACCAAAGTTGAGGTGGGAAGACGATATAGTACAAGAGGTGGGACACCAATGACAGAGACTGGCTCAGGACCGGCAAAATTGGATTAGTCTGATGGAGGCCTTTGCCCAGAAATGGGCCTGATTCTACAAATTCAAAATTTTAAAGAATTAAAAGAAAAGTAATATAATAAATATGTATGTGTGTAGGTGTTGTATGGGGTGTATGTATGTGTGTGTGTGAACTGTATTTAACATAAAAAAAGAGGAAAATTATTGTTTAGACTTTTTAGTTTGGAAATTGGAAAATGTATTCATTTGTTGTAT
Source organism: Gerris buenoi (assembly GCA_001010745.2). Classification (NCBI taxonomy): domain Eukaryota; kingdom Metazoa; phylum Arthropoda; class Insecta; order Hemiptera; family Gerridae; genus Gerris; species Gerris buenoi. Next base: position 324,148 of record KZ651169.1, on the reverse strand, counting down.
TATTTGTTGTTGTAATGTGGAATCTATTAAAAGGCTTTATTATTTATTATTATTATTATTGTCCAGTACAAATCTTTCAATCAAAGTTTACCTAACTTCCCGAGTAGCTAGACATTTGAAACTTGTAGAATAGCTCAGAACACGATGACAATGCATTATTTTAATACTTCTATCCATCATTCAGCAGAATTTAATCTGTTTTCAGCAAATTTTGCTGTATGGAAAGTTAGTTCAGCAAAAATCCGCAAGTTATTTTATTTATTTTGACCTATCCCATAATTACAATCTTCATTTTGACAGGTTTCAAATTGGTGATTTTTTATTAGAGATAAACATTGAATGACAGCGAAAAAGGGAAAGTAAACAAAGAAATAAATTAATTTACGTGTGACAACCACGTTTGTTTACACTTGTGTCCTAGGAATCGGTTTATTTTTTCTGCATCTGTACTTTTTTTACTTGTACACATTTGTCTTCTCTTAATGTTCCTACACGAGGGCATATCAATGGCACGGTTTAGATTCGGTGTTGGTGAGATCCGTTGTACAAAGATTTGTCCTTTTATAGGTTTAAGCAGAGGGGTGGCATTCGTTGAAAAATCCCGTGTCCCATCATGACGTCACAAAACTTGGAAAATAGTTCGTGCAACGGCTCATAGAATGCGCTGCTCTCAAAAATTTCAAGAAATAGGGGGACAAAAAAAATGACAGCGGTTTATTTTGGTCTTAGATAATTAATTGAAAAGGATTGTTGACGTTTTTTTTTACTAAATTTTTCAGTACTTAAAGAGTTATGTAAATCATTTTCGAAGCCTTATAATTTGTTGTTTTCTTTAAATTCACCGACATCAATTTCCTTTTACTATGGTCAAAAGATTCAGAAAATGCTGTGTTCCAGGCTGCTCTAACACCAATAATAAAATAATAAAATAAAAAGGTTGTGACAAAAAAGTATATTAGGTTTGT
>KZ651169.1:289386-305965 GCA_001010745.2 Gerris buenoi | reverse complement strand
ACATGTTATCAAAACTACTGTGGGACGTAACACTCATTACGATTTTTAACGTCAAAATTTTTTGAAGCTTGAAATTTTCACCCTATAAACAATAAAATGACCCTGATTAACACTATAATATACAGACATCTGATCAATAAACCTAAAGGTTTTTTTTATTTTTCATTAATATTAATTTTTTTAGTTCCAATAAAATTTTAAAATCTTGGGACAGAAAAGGTACATTTCATTTGAAAATGACCCTTATAATCTATTAACTATTTTAAATTATTCTTTTATACAGACATTATAGATTAAGTAATAACTACTGACAACTTCACTAGAATTAATAGCTTCAAGAAGAAGTTACCTATTAGTAGGTAATAATCTAATGTAAAAATCAAATAATGTTAAATTAATTTAAATAATAATATTACTTAATGTAAATGTGAAATTTATATTTAGGCTGGTGATGTGATTTAGCAAATAACTAATGAAATAAAATTAAATAACAAACAAGTAAAAAAAAAAAAATAAATAAATAGATTTTTAGTTTCCATCAAGCTGAGCTGCTTAGTTGAAGTCGTCTCTTTTTAGTATATAGAAGGGTAATAATTCTTTATAAATCCTTTTTACAGTTAGTTAAACAAAAGAATCAATTTGAAAGGTCAAAGGACCGTAGTTCTCCACTCTCAGAGTAAGGAATTGCCATGGGTCAATATTCCAATATGGTGTCATATATAGAGTACATTCTTTTGTTTAACAAATTATAAATAGTAAAATAATGCTTTGTGAAGAAATGTATAAAGCAATATTGTTTTTTTCTTTTGTTAAAATCATCAGAAATAGTAATTCTTCAACCAAAGAATCAGTACTATTCTAGTATATTATATACCATATTTATTGCATAAATTCCAACTCAAAGAATTTTAAATAAGTTAAAAATCATTTATTTAGTAAAGTGAATTAATAACTGAAAAACTGAAGGTAATACATTATGAATGAAGACTTGAGAGTGACTTGGAAATAAATCAATATTAAGAGAAGAGACTTTACTCAGATTAATATCTCTGCGGCATATTCGTTTTTCTAAGCTAGAAAACAAAATATGTACTACAAACTAACCACCTAAAGCTAATATCACAGGTAGAATGGATAAAACAGTAATAAATCTCACAATTCATCTAAGAATTTTTGGAGCTATTCCAAAAGAAACAAAACTACTATTTACCCAATAAAGCTGCAAAAAACATAATTTTACCAGGCTAAATTCTGGAGTAGAAAAAGCAAACATATAACTAATGACAACCAACCATTGTGGTAACAAAACAGCCTAAATAAAACTTATTCAATGTTATAGTTCTTTTTAACAATAAACTTAAAATCAATATGGTCTTAAATTTTTATTCACTAAGATAAGCTCTAGAGACTCAAAAAGGAAATAAACTATAGAGATAGGAAGTAAATATAGTAACAAGAAGGAAATTATAACTAGATCTAATAGTTATGATCAATTTCAAAATGTATACATATAGACAGAATATGTTAGGATGTGTTATTCATATACATTTCTCCACAGCTAAGGCAGATTTACCAGCAGGTAATTTAATGTAATATAAGCATACATGATTGGGCAATAAATGGATATAACTACTCCCAACAGCAAAAGTAGTTGTTGACAAAAAGTACAGACCAGGTACCTTGCACCGTGGACAAAACATTTGGCTGAACTGAAGGAGATGATAGGGCCGAGAATCGCTTGGTGGCCAACTTTGCTTAATTTATACACTTGAGAGATAATATTCCTTTGTCAAACAGTACATTTGTATGATATAAACATTTGAGAAATTATATATGAATTATTTGTTCTTAGGAGAGTTGATATCCCTTTGTCAAAAAAATACGTTGGAGTGAGGCCCCTGCCATTTTTTCTATAGACCGAATCATATTCTTCAGTTTTACCAAACATTCTTAAAGGCCCTTTTCATTTCAAGGTCCGGGGTAGTTTCAATACCAATGATTCTAGAAATAGATGAGCTATTATTATTCTTGAATTGGAATACAGTTTATATCTAATACACTGTTTGATAAACTAAACAATCAAACCATATCATATGTGAGAATTGTTTACCTAGGTAATTAATTTTAGATAAATATATCTTGTAAAACATTAAAGTTGTATATGGAAAAAGTCCTTACCATTAAAATTGGCTGGAACTGCTAATGAAAGCTATCGTAAGCAATATTGTATAGTACTATAAGAACTCATAGAGTCTACACATTGCTCCGGCAGATGATGGTATTGGGCCAAAACTGGCACAGTTGTGTTCAGATTTAGCTAGTTCCAATAGTAAAGACTTCATCAAAGTACAACTGTAATGTTATTAAATATTCTTATTTACTTTTTGAAATTATATCCTAGGCGAATAACTCTAAAAACAAAATCCAGTTTTATACTTAATCAGTTAAAGACTGTAATTTTGATTATTTATTTTATCCATTAGTATATTTAAATAATGTTAACAGACTCAATTCAAGCTTAATAATCCAACATTAATATCTAATTGGCTCATTTCACCACTCTTATTTGTTCAGAAAGTATACTGTCTGAACAATAAATTCATGACATGGTTGACACTTTCAAGCCCTACTTCGATGTATAACTTATTAACCTGTTAGACGTCAGAGCCAACAATGTAGAAGTTCGATTTTACATCTAATATAAATGAAACATTTTTAGAGTATGGTTGTCAAGCCTGTAACACACAATTTTGGTCACTATAGTGATAGTGACAAAGGGACACAAACACTCTTGTGTATATCAGTTATAATATTTCTTTGCTTAATTATCTCTTCAATATCTCTAAATTTTGAAGTGTTATCTGGTCAAAAGAGGGTCTAGCGAGTTTAAAAGCTGTATTCTTAAGATTAGCCATATAATAACGACAGGAGATTAAAATGTGAAACGAAAAAATGCGAGTTCAAACAAGAATGCTTACAAAAGTAATAAGACAATTACACATGAAGATACAACAATTGTCACTAATCAAAGGCACTAAGAACGTCCACCGTAAAAAGGAAAAAAGTGTTAAAAAAGGACTGCAAAGTACCAAGTGAATTTATAAATTATGAAGTCATAATTCACTAACATTAACTTCATGTATCGCTCAAAATAAGTATGTATAGTCATCGTAAGTAAGCATAATAAGCATAATTTTGACTTGTCAAATGCATGGAATAAGATTTGTTGTTAATTTTAAAAATATTTCAAATCAAATGAGTGTGATCATATAAATTGGAGCAATAATGGTAGGACAATATAGAAAAAGAAATCTAGAGGTGACACAGAAAAGAAAAACAAATTTAGAACCGGGACATAAAGTTAATATAAGACCACAATTTAAAACCAAACTCGATGTAATTCATGAAAAATGACATGGAAGTGACCAGAAATCAATATTTTCTAAGGAACAGTAGATGATTTTAGACTTACATCAATTACATATCTTATAATACAAAGTTTATATTGGTGGAGAATACTACAAATTGCAATATATGGACCACATTCCATTTGTATGTCACGTAACCATCAAGAAATGTAAAACATTAAATATGGTGTATGGTGATTGGTTTGTACCTCTCAGTTGTTTTTAAATTCTATACTATGAAGAAGAAATGTAGTATATTACTTAAATTGGAAGGTTTAAGATGATATTTCTTAAACATTAAAGTTCATAAATAGACTGCCAATTGGTGTGGCATATAGCTTCCTCGCATCCTATCACCTACTTTATTGATTTTATGCTTTTATAAGCCATTATTGTCTAATTTGTTTTATTGTTTCCCCCGTTCTTTTAATCTGTCAAAATTGTTTTGATTTTTACATGAATTAAGCCGTGTCCAGACTGATGAACCGAACAGAGGAAACGAGCCAAGCAAAGGTCTCTGCGCATGCCCAATCTAAAATGCGCCAATGCTTCTTACTCTGGGCATGTGCAGAGATAAATGTTCGGCTCATTTCCCCTGTTCAGTTCGGCAGTCTGGACACGGCTTTAAAGTGTCAATTCAGCAAACGTTATAGAGCGCAGACGGTTCAAATTAATCTGGGGCTATCTTCGCTTCGGGTAACTTCTGATAAAATATAAAAGTTTTATACAAATCCGATAAGAACTTTTGACGCTGTAGGTGTAAATAAATGAAGGTGTGTGTGTACATGGAAGAGAAACAAATGAGCGCACAAGGTTGAAACTTATAAGGGACCAAAAATGAGCTAAATATGACCCACTATACAAATTTCATTAAAATTGGAAGTGTATTTTTAAGATATATTGGTTCGCAAAAATTGAGCGACAGACTGATACTGAACCAAAAATGATCCCTGATGTCTGAAATGAAATTCTGTCTTGGAATTTTTGAAATCGGAGACATAAAATATTTTCGTTCTTCAGAACGATCACATAGCTTCCCAAGCTCAGAAGCAAAACTAATGTTACCAGGCTTAACTATGACAACTTAACAAGAAGCATTTTGTTCTAAACAAACAAGAAATGAGAATATAACGATACATTCAACTATATCTTTTTAACTGATTTGAGACACACAAATTGAGAAAAATGAAATAAATAAAATGATTGATGCCATTAACATTTATTTCTCACAGAATGAATTCTGAAAAGATTTTTTACTGTTAACTTTGCATGATATTGACACTTAACATTATTTATGTATACAGCTATTTTAATTAAAAAAGGATAAAATTAAAGAGAGCAGGTACCTATTGTAAAGTGCGAGATTACTTTAAGTTATGTCAAGAATACAAAAAGGTAAATATTCAAGGTAATAGTATTATTTTAATGAACTAATATAGTCATTTTGAGAGCTGATTGATAAGTATTGTACTGAGCAAAATATTAACTAATTTTAAGTCAAATATAAAATTTGAAGAACAGGAAATGGACAAAAACATTGACTTATTTTCTGAACGAAAGACCTTAACCTTTCATATAGATTTCTTCTCAATTAACATTTTATCAATGGAAAACAGAAGAGTCTGAAAGTAAAATTTGAAGAGGAATTACTCAGAATAATAGTCGAAAAAACAGTAGGCAGATTCTCTTTATTTGGAGGGAAGTGGTAAGAGAAAGAATTATGCCTCCTGTAACCCCTACACACATCCGTTCTGGCTCCAATATAGGTTAAGACTAATAAGGGGGTTTACTTCGACCTAACAAAAACCTAAGAAATCATTCTAAATATTTCCAGTACATTTTTAAAACGAGATAATTAAGAATAGAAAATAATCAACCCAAACCTTGATCCGAAGACAATATCAAGTTAAAAAAATAGAATAAGTACGAAGAAACCAGGTGACAACACAGTAATCACACCACTGTTTCGACAAAAACAAAACTTGAAATCACTTTAAATTTAATATTAAAACACTCAAAATCTTCCATATTTTAACTTCTTACAGATGTTTCTTCTTTAATGAACTCACCGATTTTAATTTTGACCCGTTCTTCTACCCGGACTTTTCGTCTCTCTTCGGCCATTATAGTTCCATTTACCAGTGTACGCAACTGTTCACTGTGCCTTGTGCCTTCCCTTCCCCAAACAACAATGGACCTCCTCTCCACGGGCGAGCTGCCAACCTAACGGCAATAAAAATCCTTTCCATATCCTCACGTCTTGTAGCCTACTTTTTAAAATTCTTCACACGTCTATTTTTTTATTTTAACACCAAAAATATAAATCAGAAGTAAATAGTCAATAAAATTAATAGGCTTTTAATAGTGTAAAATAGGTTATAATTTATAAAAGAAATACGAGAAAATGAAGAAGTAAAAAGAGTCGTGTTTTTATTTTATTACTTTTTACAAGTCAACATTTTCAAGAGAAGTTTCAGTTTCGATATAGATTTTTTATTTCTTTCGCTTTTAAAACTTCAAACGTAATCAAAAGGTAAATAAAACTATATTTATTAGTTCTAATAAATCAATCATGTAGTGATAATGCATTTTAAACAACATTCGTATTCTTAACGTATGGATCACATGTAAGGGAGGGAAATAAGGTATATTTTGACGGGATATTGAAAAAAAACTTGGGGTCAGCCCTGCTTCCTCAACAAAGTTATGAATGACACCGGCCTCCAACTATATTTCCATTCATTTCCTTCGAAAGCAAAACAAAACCGATATCAGTTGTGTGTGTGGAAAAAAGTCATGCCGCTTGTTGTTGTTTTAGTTCCATTACGATAAAAAAAGGTTGTATGACGCATTTTTGCGGATGTTTAGCGCCATTCAAGCCAACTCTGTCTCCTAATATTAAAAAGAAGCTCTAGTTTATTTATAGAGTTCATTTAAAGGGCAATCAGCTGATCATAATGTTAATTATGATTTTTTTCTTTATAGCTTTTTGAGTAGAAAAGACACGGTTTTATTACTCGATTTAAAATAAAAATAGCATAAAAGAAATAAAGCTGGGAATGAAAAAAATATATATATAACCGATAAAATATGTCCACAAAATAGTTAATAAAAACTACCACCTGACTAATTTAAAGCTAAAATATATTTACATTTTTATTTCGGAAATTTTTTTTTAAAAATAATTTCAGCTCGAAATTATTAAGTTGGGAAGAGGACGAGGGGGAATGCTGAAACAATATGGCGCCGGCGCTACTTCTGATTATCCTCCCTCTTTCAAGTTTGATAATTTCAGTGTCAGTGTCAGAATTATCCATCCCTGAACGCATGTACTTTTATATTTTATTTAAAATAAAATATGATTATAATTTATATAACAATCTGATTTAAGTTGAGAAAAAGTTATGCACCTTTGTAAAATCTTCATTTTTTTTACTTTCTCACTCTTATCAGAGGAAGTATGAAAATTAATAATAAATAATTATAATGTAATAATTCACTTGATTAGCAATCTCTGCATAAATGGCAATTAAATTAGGTATTTAAGAGAGCAAAAATATTGTCAACAAAAGAAAACCCAGAATGATTCAAACCACGCTTTGCGGGATATCTTATCTTGTTTTCCCGGCAAAACATGAATATTTTCATATAATATAGAATTATTTTGTGCATTTATATAGTGTATTACATTAAATTTGGTGTTTTATATTTTGAGAAATAAAATATTTTATAGATGTTTGCCTTTAGAAAAATATTAGGTAGAACGGTGAAAACCTTTTTTTTTTCTCAAATACTACGAGTACAGTATTCAAGAAAAAAAATTATAAGCTGTTACCAGGTGGAACAAGGTTTGTGTTAAATTTCAACCGATATCTAGCTATGCCTCTGATGTTTTACTGAACTAAAATTTCTTTATATCCTATAGCCGAGGGCTTAAATTCAGACACTAGGGTGAGCGCCATTGGTGATAGGATCTTAACTGCTTAACATTTACTCTTATTTGACACATCTCCTTTTAGACTATTTTTAAAAACTGTAATAGTGTCAGCTTGGCTCCAGATTGGTATAATTTTTTAAATGGATATGGTATAAAGTAAAATTAAAGCAGCTATTATTGTATTAGTAGTATCGACGGCTTCTAAATACAGTAGAGCGTCGATTATCCAAACTAATGTCTTTTAGGGTGGTTCGGATAATCAAAATTCACTAAAAAATTAAAAAATAATCAACCACGTTTATGATTCAAGATTAATTTGGCATAAAGAAATTTAATATAGTCGTCTGCTTAATTTTTTTGACCATGAATCTCGATAAGTCGAATCCTATGTCGTAATTTGATTTTTTTTAGCCACTCAGCACTGGGGATGAATAACGAGTCACCACCAAGCTTCATGTTTAATTCCACTACTTTTTCACCCAAATGGGTCCAAATATGGGCAGTCCAGAGGCCTGTTTTTTCAAAAACCAAGTGAATGCAGCATCTTCCAACAATTCGGATTTGAGTTTTTTATTTTTATAGTTTTACGGTTTTAAACTACCCTTCTCACTGTCAAGATTAAGTGCCTACCTACTGATTGAATCAGACTTATTTTTTATTCCTGTAATCGTTGATTTACCAACACCGAACTTTCCATTTTATCTTTCAATGAAGGCACTATTCGTTTCCTTTTTGTCGACATGATGTGAGTTTTACTTAAAATATCTTACCACTAACAATTCAATGTATACCTCACAATGAATGAAGTTAGTAGTATTGATTGAGATTTTATGGTATTTACTCATAGTGAAGGCAGATAAGTAAAGAAAATAAACACTTGAATCACAATGCACGATTTGAAACTGAGAGCATTGACATAACCGAATAACAGAATAGAAAGGTATTAAATGGTAAAATGCTGCAAATGATTCCACAAGTTACATAGACATACAAAAGTTAGTTGTTAGTAAACAAATGTTAATGTCTGCCTCGTCAAACTGAATTTATCGGAATCTGGTACCCCTTTATACAGCTAACACCGCTCTTTCTGTGAATTAATTTAGCGGTTTATTTATTTATTTATTTTTTTTTTCGATGCAGCTAGTTCGGATAATTGAACGTTAAGATAACTGACGTTTGGATAATCGACGCTCTTGTACTGTATTTTTAGGGTTTCGTAGATCATCCTCGAAAGCCTTATGCCGAGGGTGATGTGTCTGTCTGTCCGTCGTACATTGATTCTGATTCATATTCCCCCAACCATTCACGCTAGCGCTAGATGTGTGAGTGTGAAATTTTAAATGCTGGCGTAACTTTTTGACCCACACATAGGAAAAATATTAAGAAGTTAAACATTTAATATGCTCATACGTAATGCGCGAAAATTTGCAAAACTCATTATTTTTAATTTTCGAGATTGGTTTCAAATGAAAGCTATTTAAGAGTAAATTACAAATTGTATATAACGACTCTATATGACAACTGGGCTTTTCACCGCCAATATTGCGCTGATTAGGGCGATGAAATTATAGGGGCGGATTTCTCCAATTTTTAAAAATTGTAAATTTTGTGTGCCCAGCACACATACGCAATGAGTCAATTTTTTTTTAAATCTTCAAGATGGGTATCAAATGAAAGCTATTGTTGACTAGATTAAAAATATAGACACGGTGGGCCAAAAAACCGCACTTTTTTTAACACTTATAGCTCAGCTTCTGTTGTAGATAGAGATATGGGGTTTGCGGGGTCTAAAAACTACATTCTTCTACTAAATGTAGTTTTCAGACCCTGCAAACCCTGTTTCTCTATCTACTACAGAAGCTGAGCTACAAGTGTTTAAAAAAGTGCGTGGTTTTTTGGCATTAAAATTTGTTTATTATATATATTTTTTTTTTTTTACTTTCATACAGGGCAGGATGGGGTAATACTAAAATGCTATTTCAGCACATAGTAGCGCATATGCCGAATAATCTACGAAACCCAAGAAGCTCTTGGATGCAAAGTACTTTCCTGTGATTTTTAAAATACATGGTCTTAAACTAAACTTACGAGTTTACGAGCTACTCATATAATTATAAACACTATCCTAGATTTTCTCACTTTCCTTCCAAGTAACAAAGTAAAGTTTTTAGTGTAGCTATAAAGCTATAGTCTAGAGTTTTTGGCGAAACTTTTTTCCTAACCTTAGATGTATGACTTCAATAATAAATAAAATTCTCTCAATTGCTCTTATTTATCCAAGGAAGGAGTTTATAATATAAAGGTTCAAAACATGTTGGAGCTTGCCTACCTGCACCTGCAGTGCATTTTAAGAACTTATGTTACAAGAGATATGTTAAAGTCCTTGTGCAGAGTTTAATTTCGAACACACCAGGGCGCCTCACTGATTATTCTTAGACACCGATTATGAATTCTTTTAATTTGAGAATCGCTTGCTGAACTCCAGACAGAACAGCCATACTGCCAATCTGCCAAATAGATTTTACTAATATCACGAAAATCAAGCGTTTTAGATGAAGTTGTAGACATGATTAAGAGCAGCGTTTGCCTACCTTTTTGATGCCGCCACCCTACAAATTTGTCCTTCGCATTTTCGCGAACCTACCGACCGTGACTGTAGTGTATTGCATATTGCATACCCTTAGGATTGCAGGGATACATTATGGCCCTAAGATCCTAAATTCTAATAAAATCATTAGTGTGAGACTATAGGCTGATTTATTATTAAAAAACTGACCACACTGACCGCATCTATACGATTAACACACACACACACACACACGTGTCATGAAAGTTACCGCTGTTTACCATCCTTGTAAATGTCTTAAATTTAACCTTAAAGAGGTATTAATTAATAATTATTTACGTAGACGATTTCAACCGTGCAAATTACAGAAATTTTTTGATGAGAAAGGAAGAAATCATATGCTTTTATTAATTGATTAACATCTTTAGTATCGAGATTCAGACCTATCGCAATCGGATAAACGGTACAGGCAGACAGACATTTGTACCCTGTACCTCTGTGTACCAAAATCGGAACACAGTGTTACTAACTTAGAAACATTCACAGGCAAGTCTCCAACCATTCCCCCTAGTTTCATCGCAATCGGATAAACGGTTTAGGCAGACAGACATTTGTACCCTGTACCTCTGTGTACCAAAATCGGAACTCAGTGTTCCTAACTTAGAAACATTCCCAGGCATGTCTCCAACCATTCCCCCAAGTTTCATCGCAATTGTTAATAAACAATAAAAGTCTCATTTGCAAGTTACGACATTTTGTGTGAAGGTCTCGGGTGTATACCTTTACAGGTATAAAGGTGACGCTATTCATTGCTAGTAAAGTACAACTATTTCTATTTAGAATGTACTAGTTATTTATTTGTTCATTATTTATCATTTTATTTTAATTTAAATCAAATTATAATTACTATTTACAACGGGAGAAAGACAGAGAAAAAAATAGATTTCAGCACCGGGATTCGAACTATGGGCCTCCTTTATTCGAATCCCGGCGCTGAAGTCTATTTTTCTCTGTCTGTCTCCCGTTGTAAATCGTAATTATAATTTGATTTAAATTAAAATTTAAACTTTCCATAGAATGAATACTACCAAAACTTAAAAATTGAATTTAATTTAATTTTATCAATTAATTTATCTCTGTAATTAAACCAGTTGTTTATCCCATCTCAATTCTTTTAAATCAAAGATAAACAAACTAGAAACTAATTTCTGTTATAAGTCATGAATTATTAGTTACCACATTATTCAAAAATATTATGAAACAATGAACACACGTTTGACTAAATCTATCACACGATTAATTTTTAATGTATTGGTATTAGGAACATATTGCTTTTAAAGGTTTTTGGTACGAAGTTCCTTATGGTTCGGAGCCTGAGAGTGAATCCGAAAAAAACGACCAAAATCAGTCACAAAATAACCGTCACGCGAAATCCGTCACGAAATATCTACCGATGACGATAACTTGAGTAAAAGATCACCGAGTTAGTTGAAATTTGGTACACATGTTCATTTTACCAATGCCCAGGCTGAGTACGTTGGAAAACGTTATCCGTCCAAGCGTTCACGCGCAACGCTCGCGTAAACGTAAGCTTCAAAAAGACGGGAAAAAATGTTATTATGGAACCCTATTACTGGTTTTGTTTATTTTTGTTATATGTCACTTGGTTTTTTTTAAATATCGAAAATAAATCGTAGTTAACAGTTTATACGTTTTAGCATTTTATGTGATTTTTATCATTTATATTTAATGAAAAATGTAAGGAACTTCGTACCAACCGGGTACGAGTATGGGTGTCCCGCGACACCATACTTATTTTTTATTTTACTTTTGGTGAATTATTTTTCAACTTTTTAATCTCTCATATACGCAGTGTTTATATAAAGTATGTGTATTTATGAGTCCAGTAAAGTCAATTTTTTTTTTTTTTTTTTTTTTTTTTTTAAATGTCTTTATGCCTTTTCTCTATTGACAAAAGTCCGTGTAGACGCGTAAAGCGTGAACTATACTGTGCCGATTTCCATCTCATAGGCATTCATGTTAAGAAAATTTATACCCTGTGGCAACATCAACTTCTTAATTTTAGCTCTAAATTTGAGGGCGTTATCCCCCAAAATCTCTAAACAAAAAGTGAAAACAATTATTCATCGATACGGTTCCAACGATTTTGACTAGAATAATCTAAAATGTAGTCCATTTAAATAAGAATCTAACGATAGAAGTTTTCCATCAATAAATAAGATTTAGCTAAAAATGGAAAACGAAATATAAAATTTTTGAATATGTTAAATACTAAATTAATTAATTTAGATATTGTAGGATTTAATATAATTATCTCTACGTATATGACACAGTTTTGCGAGTTTATGTTTTAGGTTGACGGATATTTTTTTTTTTAATAGTAATAAGTTCTTTTTAGGAATAACTTCTTTTTCTTCCCTTCGGAATTTTTTTTTTCTTTTTCTAAAAGTTACTTATTACATTACTATTAAACTCAACATAATTGGTGGGTATATCTTTGTCTTTTTTACCACACTAGACTATCACTTTCTCGATGTTATCAATCTCTATGGTTGTTCTTATTTATGGGAATACTTTTTTTATTTATATTTATACTATACAATCAAATACCGATTTGTATTCTGTTTATTTTACACTTACAATATGGAGAAAGGGAGGGAGAATTTTATCTTAAGCTAACAAAAGACTCAATCTCTAGCACATAGAACTAAAAAGGAAGTAGCGACTATACATAAATATAATATATGATTTCTTTAGTGTAAGATATATAGTAGGAATTTCCAATAAAAAATGTAATCTTACAAAAAATAAACTTTATTTTTTTGGCATGAGGTAAAAAAGCAGGAAGGACCAACTAATAGTTCGAAAAAAAACTTGTTTTTCCGCGAACCTGATAAGATTTGGTTATCTTTTTTTCTACTTCCGTTCCTCTTCTTAAAAAGAACGGAAACTTTATTTCCTTATTTAGATTTAAGTTTATTTAACAAACAAATTTACTATCAGATAAAACAAATATAATAGATAGTTTTTTCTTTTTGGATCTTGAAACTGACTCTATGAAATTTAATTTATACTAGAAAATCACCAATTAAGGAAATAGGATGGCAAATCTAATCTGTACAAAACTTTAATTAAAAGAATAGTATAACCATCCTCTCTGGAATCTTAAGTCATTACGAAGGAAGGAAGGCTTAAGGCTTCCAATTGTAATCGTGTCTGTCTATCTATCTTTATATATAAAAGTCAAACAGCTCTCACTTATACATCACAGTATATATCTCTAGAACGGCAATAGCTAGAGCTGAACTTTTGCAAGGATGTCCCCCTTACCGCGTAGGTACTCGCTAAATAATCTTTTTATGACCCACCATCTTAATTCATTTATCCGCCAGAATTCGACATGAAAAAAGAAGCACGGCTTTGTCTAATTATTGATTACTATAATTATTTTAGTACTAGCGAAGGACTGCATTATTGCTTATCGAATAGAGTTAAGAATTTAATTAGCAAATCTTAATTCTAATAACAAACCATTTTACTACTTACTACGATAAACAAAGCTCAATTTAATGTTCTTATCAGAAGTTCAGTCTAATCCACGCCGATGGTCTGCCGGACATATGCTGGTTTGTGTATCGGAAATCCCTTATAATAAATGCCCGTTGAATACTCAAATTCGAATAATATAATTTTATGAGAATATAAATGGCTTGGAGAAAGGATTACATGTATTATTATTTATATAATAATACTCACTATAAAGTGATCACAACACTTTATAGTGTAGTGATAAGTGATAACTTTATGTATTAAATGAGCAATTTACTTATTTATTATGCAATTTATTTGCTTACTTATATAGTTATTGGGGCTGATGGAGATTTTAGGCAGTAACTTATGAATAAAACATGTACATTTTGATATATATATATCAACTTCCTTAAATATGCTCCTACAATTGAATGCGAAACGTAAAGACTTCTATTGATTTACTGATTTACGTGATCATCATCGTAACATTTGAATTTCAGTATGATGCCAACTGCATAAGCTAACGAAATAGTATGAAACACACAGAATGCATTACATTTACGGTTTTTCGATATTAGATTTAGATATTATCACTTTAAAATAAGTTTAAAGATTGCTTAATTCATAAACTCATCAAATTAAAAATAAATATATAATTGAAAATAGTTTGCCAATATTGCCAAAGTGTGCCCCATATAGCTTCCTCGCGTCCTATCGTGTAGCTTATCGATCTTATGATTTTGTTAAATTTACTGTTTTGCGATAACCACCTTTTGTTAATATAAGCAGACAAAATATGTCTATAATATAGACAGAATTGAAATTATAACAGTATATTTCATTCTCTATTGTATTATCCTATCCACCATATTTTGTTTTCTATTGTTTTAAAACCATACTGGGTGATATAAACGGAAACTTTAAATGGTATTATTTACGGAATTGTAAAAAGGTAAATCATTTAAAATACAAATATTTTTCAGCCACCTTTTAAGACATTGTTTTTTAAGAACTACAACAATACAATCAAAAACCACAAATGGTAGTATAAATAAAATTGTAAAAAATATAAGGTATTATAGGAATGTTCTAAGGCAATGTTTTTCAAACTATAGCAGAAAAGACTAAAATTAATAGGAAACAATAACAAAAAAACAACTAAAAATTGTCGCTAGATGCGACATTCCGGACTCCGGACTATCAAGATGTAAAGGTAGAACTTCAAGTTTGGCGAAGTGTAATTTCTTCTACTAAGACGATCTCTCTAAAAATAATTTTTGTAATCGATTATTCCTAATCAAATCAAATTTCATTCGATTAATCGATAAAAATCGAATTAATTTATCGTTAAACAAAAAATGTGTTTTATGATGTAAATTTGACTTAATCAATATTCGATTAGTGATTAACAATATAAACAGGATATAAACATAACATTAAAACAAGTAGAGTATTAAAAGATTTAAACAAGTGATTAGATAAAAAGTGTAAGTGAATAAATAGGAAGTATACAGGGTGTCCCAGCTAATATGGAACAGCGAAATATCTCCGGAACTATGATAGATAGTCAGTGCTGGATTTCCCACTAGGCACTATAGGCACGTGCCTAGGGGCGGCAGCACCAGGGGTGGCTGCGGCCGCGGAGCTATTGCTTGACGACCTAATAGTCTAGTTTTGCAGCAATAAAGGAAAGAAATTTATTAGAAAACCAATTTATATTATACCTTAATTAGTAAACCAATTTAACCATATTTAAGTAAATTTAAATATGTCGACACGTTTGCTGTGAGTTAATTTGTTTATTTTTTATTTAGCTATGAATATTTTTATTAGTGTAATAAATATCTATAATATTCTTTTCCCAACAGGGTGACCCACGATCAAATTTCTTAAAGAAACTGGCAGATTCTATGGATCAAATGTAACAAAAAATATCGAGTAAGCATATGCTCAACAGTCTCGGGATATCGATTTATTTATTTTTTGAAGTACTTAACGAAAATTTTCAAAAAATTCCTAATATCTCAAAAACTAAATAAGATAAAGAAATTAGGCTAAAGACGAATTTTAAAGAGCATAAAAAAAACCTTTCAGAATCATTCATTTATTTCCTTTTAAGTTCTGTTACATTCAAAAATATGGATTTCTTAAAATGATGCGTATTGCTCTTAATTGAGGGATGTTAGGAGTGTGCGTATTCCTCTTAATTGAGGGATGTTAGGAGTGTGCGTATTCCTCTTAATTGAGGGATGTTAGGAGTGTGCGTATTGCTCTTAATTGAGGGCTCTTAATTGAGGGATGTTAGGAGTGTGGCGTTTGCAGAAAAAACTTCAGCTTTTCCCAAGCGTTCAAGCAATCAACTGACTAATTTTTTAATTATGGGGGATTGAATGTTACCAGACGTGACATTTTTTGGTCAGGATCACAACCAATTCTAGTACAAATGCAAAAATGGTTTTCCCGAAAGAAAGCACAACACTAAGTGTTTTTTATAGGAAATTTGACGCTGAACAAAAATTTCCTTAAACATGGACCTGGAACAGTTAGTTTTTGAGATATTCGCAAAAAAAAATTTAAAAAATCACAGGGAAGTACTTGCGATCAAGTACTTTTTTGGGGTTTGTAGATAATTAAGCATACCCGTTATATGTAATTATGATTTTTTTTTCGACCTCAAGAAGAAGACCCTGGTTCGATCCCCCGGGGGGTCACAATGATTTTTTATCGGTAATAATAACAAGATTTTTTTTTTTCAGAAAATTATCATCGCCTTACCATAAGGTAGGAACAGTCGATATAGTGGTTGGGGGGGGGGGGTTTGGGGTATATTTTAACTTATAAAACCAATAAAGCTATAAAACTTATAAAACCAACATTTAAAAAAGCTTATTATATCTGTACCCTACTTTTCGGCAGCTTTCATTTGATACCCCACTCAAAATTTTTAAAAAAATAAAAGTTTAGGCGCACTTCACATTTTCCAGCCCAAATTTGGCAATTTTTTAAAATTTGGGTTGAATTCCCGGAATTTTCATCGCTCTACAATAAGGTATTAGCATGCATTTTTTCGACATTTTAGGACCAGCCATTATAGTATAGTGGTTGGGGGGGAGACAT
>KZ651169.1:265445-279963 GCA_001010745.2 Gerris buenoi | reverse complement strand
AAAAAAAAAAAAAAAAAAAAAAAAAAAAAAAAAAAAAAAAAAAAAAAAAAAAAAAAATCCTGATGTCATAGTTTTTATTAAAAGGTAAATAAAATTATTTGTTTGTTTCTAAACTTTTAAAAAAATGAAGTATTATATATTTTGTATTTATATTGAAAAATGAAAAAATTGGGAAATGAAAAATGGAGAAATTCAAACATAGATAACAAGATTTATTAATTTATTGTGTATAAAATACAACTGATGTTTATTAATGATTGACCATTGTGGGTTTGCAAGAACAATTAATAAATTTTAAATTGTAAACTAATCAAATTGGCTCAGGTTAATAAAAAATGCACTTTATGGTCAATACAACTGTATCAAAAAATAATTAAAATTTGATTCAACTACTAATTTTCTGAATTGGAAATGTAATTAATAATCTGTGGATCAACAAGGTTCACCTGTTATCACTGATATTGGCATTAGTATAATAACTTAAAAATACTTTTGGTTTTTATAAGTGTAAAGAGATACGACATAGGTAATAGATGTACATAAACCATGAAAGTAAACAAAGATCGAGATAAAAGGGCCAGCTGTTGAAGTGATTTTTTTGTTTTCATCCTACTCCTAATTTATTAGAATTTACCACATTAATTTTTTGTTTATCAAAGTCTGAGGATATTGTTTTAAGTCTAATATTAGACACCTACCTAAATTAAAAATGATCTTAAGGCTCTACCGCTCTTTGAGGTTAGAAAAAACAGTAAAATTAACATTTTATTGGTTCTAAGCAAGATATTAAAAATCTAAGTACTGGCTTCATTCCCAATTTTAATTCTGCACAATTTGAGCCCTATTTCAACTTGCTATGATAAATAGTACAGGCGACATTTCAATACGATAAAAATCATTGTATTGAAATAGTTGTAGTATTTATTGTAGTTGGGAGTTGAAATAGGGCTCAAATTGTGCAGAATCAAAATTAGGAATGAAGCCTGTACTTAGATTTTTAATATTTTGCTTAGAACCAATGAAATTTTAATTTTTCTGGTTTTTCTAACCTCAAAGTACCGTAGAGCCTTAAAGATAGATGGTCATGATCTCATTGTAGAGACCCCAAGAGAACTTGGTAATATGAAGCAAGTGTTCATGATTTTTTTTTTATATATGTTTTATTCATGCACGATATTTTGTCTCGTGTAGATTACATCAGCGATTGCGCACACTTTTGACAAGCGAGACTATGTGATCAACGAACTGGTAGAAACAGAGAAGAACTACGTGGAGGTTCTGAGCAGCCTTCAGAAGTGTTATAAAAATCATTGTATTGAAATAGTTGTAGTATTTATTGAAGTTGGGAGTTGAAATAGGGCTCAAATTGTGCAGAATCAAAATTAGGAATGAAGCCTGTACTTAGATTTTTAATATTTTGCTTAGAACCAATGAAATTTTAATTTTTCTGGTTTTTCTAACCTCAAAGTACCGTAGAGCCTTAAAGATAGATGGTCATGATCTCATTGTAGAGACCCCAAGAGAACTTGGTAATATGAAGCAAGTGTTCATGATTTTTTTTTTATATATGTTTTATTCATGCACGATATTTTGTCTCGTGTAGATTACATCAGCGATTGCGCACACTTTTGACAAGCGAGACTATGTGATCAACGAACTGGTAGAAACAGAGAAGAACTACGTGGAGGTTCTGAGCAGCCTTCAGAAGTGTTTCATCCGTCCTCTCGCTAACGTACTCAAAGAAGACGACTTCAAACTCATTTTCCACGGCATCAAGGTAACAAATATTCATTTACTATTTACAAAGGAGATAGACAGAGTAAAATAGACTTCAGCGCCGGGATTCGAACCACGGGCCTCCTTTATTTCCAGTAAAGAAGCTCTAGCCAACTAAGCCAGGGTTGACAGTACTTGAATGGGTGACCGTTTTGAACTAACTGATTTTTTTATTATTATTTTTTAATCTTTACTAGGGGGCTTTGCCCCCTACTTGCTTCACTCGCCAACCCCCGAAAAGACGTGGTAGCGGCCGACGTGTTATAAGAAGGGAAATAGTATAGTTTTGGAATATGTGATGAGTTGAAATTTTTGTTGACTCAACAAACTGGGTTCAAGAAGGCGGTGATTTTCCGGGCGAAAAAACTGGAAGTAAGGACTGATTTTTCTGCCAAGTTTCAACTCTCTAGGTTAAATACCCTGGGCGCTACGATGATAACACAAATACAGAGGTCATGCTGAAAACCATTCAGGAGTTCTTAAAAATACCCAAAACGGATAATTAGTTAGAATCTCTAACTACTAAATAATTGATATAAAAATACCATTTCTAAAAACTGATCTTATTTCAACTTTTTTACTTTTCCTCACCTCCGAAAGTATATAAAAAAGTATTGTTTTCACCCAAACATTTTTTTTTCGGGGTTTCCACAGAATTATCCGTTTTGGGTGTTTTGAAGACCTCCTGAGTAGTTTTCAGCATGACGTCTGTATGTATGTGGGTATGTATGCATGTGAGTGTGTATGTTATCATCGTAGCGTCCAAGGTATTTAACCTAGAGGGTTGAACTTGGCAGAAAAATCAGTCCTTAGCTGTAGTGGTGCCACCCAGAAAATATTAATTTTATTGTTATTATCATTAGTATTTCGTAGAGAAAAAAACCTAATATTAAGTCGGCATTTTTTATTTTAATAAGATTGGGTACATTTACACATTTTTATATGTTAAAATTAATTATTTTTTAAAAACCCAATAAAACCCGGGTTTTATTAAAAAACCCAGGTGGGTTGGGTTTTTTCCAACCCTGAACTAAGCTACACTGAAGAATAATTTCCTCTGTCAATAACGATACCTCCCCCAAATTAAGCTTTCAAATTTTTCCACAAGTCTAGGAGTCAACATTTACAACATTAGAACATTAGAAATTCAGTTTTTGTTAGTATTCATACTACGGAAAGTTTAAATTTTAATTTAAATCAAATTATAATTACTATTTACAACGGGAGACAGACAGAGAAAAATAGACTTCAGCGAACTCCTTTATAAATAGTAATTATAATTTGAAAAATTAAAATGAAAACTTTCTAGTAGTATGAATACCACCAAAAACTTAAAAAATGGGAAATATTAAGACTTGCTTGATCCGGAGATAATTCAAAACTAGAAAATTATAGAACTTAACACTTTAAATTAATGCAAAAAGTGTTAAGGATAGAAAACCAAGATAAAGAACAACAAACTGGTGTACAAATGCACCAGAAATTGTACTACTGTACAATTTTCTTTGTAAAGCAAATTTATCAGAGTTTGATTTGAGTTATTATATTTTTTTTGTTCTTCTTTTTTTACTGTTACTAGTGGTAATAGGAGTTGCCAAGGTTTTGCTTCAATGGCTGCTATTAAATTATTATTATTATTTTTTATTTTCAATTTTTATTTGCATCCAATCCTTACAATCAAAGATCCTTAGAACCATAGTAGATGCACCCTACTATGTCTCCAACCAAACCTTACACAACGACCTTAACGTCCCATTCCTCCGAGACCTAGCCATTTCCCGCTACAGATCCTTCCACCAGTCAGTTTCCTTGCACAAAAATCCTCTTATCCAAAATCTATCATCTGAAACCATTCCTGATAACCCTCCCAGGCGCCTGAAGCGGCAATGGCCCCGTGACTTATTGACACCATAATCGAAAAATAAAAATAAATAAAAACTATGTAAATTAAATAATTATTATCACAGCCAACAAGCTCTGTCACTGGACAGCTGTCTTATACCAGTTAATGTCAAGCCACTTGTATAAACTATGTTATCATTATTGCTTATAACAATCAAATTGTAGTTGCAATATACAATAAATTTAAAAAAAAAAAAAAATGGATTTTATCTCAAACACTTCTCGATTAAAGAATTTGCTATAGCAAAGTTATTAATATTAATTAGTAAGCTAATACAGAGCACCCTGCCGAATGTGATAACTTGGGACCCAAAGTGATAACATTAACTGAGTGATAATAAAAAGAAAAAGATACCACAGGAGCAAGTAAAACTTAAAACAAAACAAAATTATAAACAACACTGTTTTTATTACCTACACTGAGAGATGTAATGATAAATTATAAAATAGAAAAATAATGTTAGTTGCAAAGTACATAATTTTACTCTTTTTTCTTTTTAGTAGCAATAATAATAATATAAAAATTAAACCTATCAAATCATCTTTGAACTTGTGTAACTTTGTTGATGAAATAATACATTTTTTTAAGATTAAAAGATTAAAACACACTGAGTTTTGAGGTCTGACTGCGGTTCTTCATAGTAATGGAGGGGAGGTGAGGTGAGGTTTACTTTCAGTGAAAAAGGATGTTTACCGAAACACCAGTGCCACAGCTCTAGTTGCTTTCCCAAATATTAGTAGAAAAAAATCCAATCATCTCGACTTCAATCACAATAAATTGAAAATGTTCAATGATTTGATATTTGGTGGGGGTGGGCCAATACCAAGCTATTTTGATCAAACTAAGAAGTTTATAACATTAAGCGTCATCCACTTTATATTCAGTGGGCAAGTTCCAAGGTATTCTGATCACACTAAGCGTTTGATAACATTAACTCTGTTACATTAAGTGGCGTCCACTGTATATCTGATTTATTATGTTGTGGCTGTAGAGAACCATATTATGTTTATTGTTTATTTTTTTAGGAGCTGTATGATATTCACGTTGGATTCCACAATCAGCTGAGTAAAACAGCAGTGGGAGCCAACGGTATGAGACTGAGCCAGGTGTTCCTGAGGTGGAGAGAGAAGTTCCTGGCCTACGGAGACTACTGTGCCAACCTGACCAAGGCACAGGACAGGATCCAACATGTCTGCGACACCAATGAGTTTGTCAACCAAGAAGTCATGGTAAGTCATTCAAGATGTAATAGTTTCTCTGAATAGTAAGTTTAAATGGATGAAGCCATTATTGCAAGTCTGGGTATGATTCCCCTTATGGGTGACATTCTCCTCACTAACTATAGCATTTACAGGTGTGTGGCTAATCTCCTCTTCAGTTCAAAGGTGTTGACACTTAGAACATTAAAAAAGCTGATTTACGAGGGTTGGTCAATAAGTAAGGTCTCCAATATTCTAGCTTAAGCTGACAACATCTGACGAAAGAGGTGGCAACACTACCAAGTCCCGTCATCCCCTCTCTTTCTTACGAACCATCGCTGAATCCTCTGAACCTTTTAGTTTGCCAACTAGAGCCATATGAAATGGATCTCCCAATTGAAATGGATCTCCCCTTCCTAGTGTGGACTCGATTCTGAGAAGTCATTCGGTTTATTACAGCAAAAGATATTTCGCCTATTGAAATTCACAGACAGCTTTGTGAAATTAAGAGGGATGCATGGACATTAAAAATGTCCATAAATGGGCCGGACAAATATTAATAATAAAGAGCAAAGTAGGAGACCGAACAACAACATCACAAATGAGAAAAGTCAATGAATTGGTGCGACAAGATTGATGGTAACTACTCGTAAAATTTGTTTATTGCTTCCTAACATTTCTAAAGGTTCCATACAGACCATTTGGAATGACAAATTTAATTCTATAAGGTTTGTCATAAACAGCTTGGTTTCTGGTGAAATCCACATCACGAAGAGGTTGAAGACTGACATTTTGCTTCCACTGCTGGAAGCATCTTCAGGGGTGTGGTGCATCGTCATGTTGACTCGTAGCAAACACAAGATATACTCAAGGTATCGAGTCAACATGTCGATGCACCACACCCCTGAAGGTGCTTCCAGTAGTGAAAGCAAAATGTCAGACTTCAACCTCTTTGTGACGCGGATTTCACCGGATAACCAAGCTGTTTCCATAAGGTTTGTGCAAGGTGGGTGGGTTCCCAAGTCGGGAAGGTGTGTCGCTACTGCATGAAAACGCCTGTCTTCATGTGGCAAACTCCACAGAGAACCTTCTGATCAATTTTAGTTGGGACATAGTGACTCATCCACCTTACAGACTTGGCACCTAGTCATTACCATCTTTTCACCTCCCTTAAAGAACACTTGGGTGGCCAACGCTTTGATAATGATACAGAAGTCAAGGAAGAGGTGCAAAGCCAGCTTAGTGACCTGGCGGGACATTTCTTTGACAGTGGTATGAAAAAGTTGCCTGAAACACTCCAAAAGTTAGATCGGGAGGGTGATTACGTCAAGAAATAGTTGTCCTACAAAATAAAATAATTTTTATTTCTAATACATGATTTTTTAAAAATATGGAGCTACTTATTAACCAACCCTTGTTCTTATTTAAAAATAAATAACATGCAATATAAAGAAATTTTAATATTAGTTTATTTATTGCTAATTAATACTTATTTAAGGAATGTCGATGGACATAACCCTTTAAACATGTTACAAGTTTTATTTTATTGTATTTATTCTGTTAAAATGTGTGCTAAACTGTAAGTAATTTTTATATTTACCAAAAGTTTTCTTTGTTTAATATAAAAAAAATAAGAAATAAAAATAAGCAAATGGGGAAAAAATGGAAAGACGTTGGTAAGTAATGTTTCTAGGAACAATGACATTTGTGCGTTTTGCCACTTGAATGCCATTGCAGAATTAAAAAAATACGTGTGGTGTCGTGGGACACCAGGTAGGAACGAAGTTCCTTGCACTTTACATTAAATATAAATGATAAATTCACAGTAATAGTAATAACTACTTATACATTGTGGAGTTAGAAAAGAGACAAAATTAAAAACAACTAAGTATTTGTACTAGCGGAGTTAANTGTTCCTTAGCCGGTCTGTGTGCATCCTTCGTTCCTCTTCACCTACCATAACAATGTACGACAGCACTCCTATCCTTCTTATACCCCTTTCCACCTTTCTCTAATGCCCAAAATAAATCACCTTGTTCTCACTTCCTGTGGCTTGCTCTTCTGCTGTGATAATGTTTCTCTTTTGTTGGAGTAACAGCCAGAGCTTGTGTTGGCTCTGGCCTCAGCGAATCTAAACGATTTTGTAACCTATGACCTTTTAAAAGTTCAGCTGGTGCTCAACCTATAGATATATTTGGTGAATTATGATACGATAGTAAAAACTCGAGCAATCTTTGTTCCGTCTGTGTACCTGTTTTTCTGTTTGGTCTTCGTCTTTTCTTTAAACATTCGAATGTTTATTATCATAAGTTTGGATCCTTGAAGGGTAGGAAGAAGAAGAAAACTGCAACTAGTGTTGTTTCATGTTAGATGGCAACTTTTCAGCTAAACTAGCCATTCTCGAGCCTAAAAATTATATTCATATATTTAAGAACATGACTTACATACAGATAGTTCAAAAATTTGTTGAAATTATAGAAAGAACTAGTAATTACCTATATCCTATCTATTTAAAACTTGTGTCTCAATTCTGAATTTTGTGATAAAACAGTTGTGTCTATAAAACTTGGTCTAAATCGGGAAACTAGTAGTTCACCACGTCCAAAATCCTATAATCAATAATACATACAGATAGTGATTGTGACGGTCACTACTGTTACTACAAGTTAATTTTTTAATTTGGCACCTTAACTTTTTTAGATTTCAAAGAAAGTGTAAAAAAAATTATTTTAGAAAATGTTTATTATAATATTATATAGTATATAGTAGAACCTTGATAAGAGGTGTCTCAAGGGATTAGGGAAACAGTCTTGTTATTGAGGTGCTCTTTTTGTGGAGGGTCGTGTTATCAAGGTTATTTTGGCTATCAGTCGTGTTATCGAGGTTAATGGGTGGGGTTTCCAAGTCTAGACTTGTATTGTGTAATGAAGTTAGCGATTCGAGACTCGTCCAAGTGTAACGTTTTAAAGATTAATTGTATATTTATTTTAAGACCAGCAAATAAAAACAAACATTTATTTTTATTGGAATAAATGTGGCTGCCTTAGCGTAGCAGTATTTGTTTTCTCAATTAAATTTACCATAACCATTTCTTAATCCTGAAATAATAAATTCGTCAAAAAATGAAAGAGAGCAATGTATTCTATAACTTAAGTTTCACTTCCTTATTGTTTGACAACTTTAAACAACTTATTGTACAACTAAAGACAACTTATTGTTTGACAACTTCCTTATTGTTTGACACTGTGCAGCGAGCAGTGCCTCTATGGATATCTCTTTCCTTTGCTGTTCTACATCACTGCTTACTGCTGTTAATGTGTAGACGGCTCATTCATTTGTTACTGAGTGCTTAGTTATCTTTGTGTTGTGATATTAATTTCATCTGTTAATTTGAAAATCCCAATTTAAAGAGAATATCCTTATGAAAAACATGAGAAAATATTGCAATGCTTTTTGTGTTAAACTGAATCATCATTATGAAATCATTTATATAATTGAGTAGTGTCTCAACAGCACCTCAAAATGATTTAAAACTAAGGAAACCACATGTATTCCAATATGTTTCTTCTGATTTGTTGTCTTCAAATAGATATAATAACTTATCTAAATAGACATCTAAATTAATTTTACTTTTTTAAAACATAAAATTAAGCCTGCTGCCATGGGACGTACCTTAAGGGCTCGTTTATTATCAAATATTAAATAATGACTGAGTATGACTGATGTGTTTAGAACCATGAAGACTTCCATGACTTGGAGAGATCTAAAGAAGCCATGGTGGACGTAGCCCAGTATATCAACGAAGTCAAGAGAGACAGCGACACTCTCCAGATCATGGCTGATATCCAGGTACTTCTCTTTTTATCTACTATCTTTACCTCTGGATGATTCATCGGTTTGAGGAACGAGTGATTCATCCAAAGTTTGAGATTCACTCTAGATGAATTCTCCACGATGAACCTCCAAAGTGTGTAAATGAGCCTTAAGCTTGATAAGGGAGGTTGGCAAAATCCTCGTTGTGATGTTTTACTTTGTGTTGTTGTAGGTGGAATTGTAGTTATATGTTTGGTTTGTTTTGTTGTAGAAATGTCAGCAGGAAGCTAACAATGGTAAGTTCAAGCTGAGAGACATCCTGTCTGTNTGTGGATTATAAACTAATCAAGTCAATTTCAATGAAATTTAGCTTACATGTTAAAAAATATTCCCTGCAGCAAAATTGAGGTTAATTTTTTATTATCATAAGTTTGGATCCTTGAAGGGTAGGAAGAAGAAGAAAACTGGTGTTGTTTCATGTTAGAAGGCAACGTTTCAGCTAAACTAGCCATTCTCGAGCCTAAAAATTATATTCATATATTTAAGAACATGACTTACATACAGATAGTTCAAAAATTTGTTGAAATTATAGAAAGAACTAGTAATTACCTATATCCTATCTATTTAAAACTTGTGTCTCAATTCTGAATTTTGTGATAAAACAGTTGTGTCTATAAAACTTGGTCTAAATCGGGAAACTAGTAGTTCACCACGTCCAAAATCCTATAATCAATAATACATACAGATAGTGATTGTGACGGTCACTACTGTTACTACAAGTTAATTTTTTAATTTGGCACCTTAACTTTTTTAGATTTCAAAGAAAGTGTAAAAAAAATTATTTTAGAAAATGTTTATTATAATATTATATAGTATATAGTAGAACCTTGATAAGAGGTGTCTCAAGGGATTAGGGAAACAGTCTTGTTATTGAGGTGCTCTTTTTGTGGAGGGTCGTGTTATCAAGATTATTTTGGCTATCAGTCGTGTTATCGAGGTTAATGGGTGGGGTTTCCAAGTCTAGACTTGTTGAAGGTACCGGTTAATTTAACATTATGTGTTATGGCAAGGTTGTCGTGTTATCGAGGGTCGTGTAAGCAAGGTTCTACTGTAGTTTTTAAGTTAAACAAATGTTAATCTGACATATCCTGATATTTTCAGGATAAAACTTAATGGCCAATTTTTTTTTAATTTTAATTCATTTTCAAATTAAAAAAAAATAAAAGGAAACAAATTAATTTTGTACATGTTTTCCCCCCTTGAGTAGTTCTCTGGATAGGGTACGTCCTCTCTATAGTTGTTCCTTAGCCGGTCTGTGTGCATCCTTCGTTCCTCTTCACCTACCATAACAATGTACGACAGCACTCCTATCCTTCTTATACCCCTTTCCACCTTTCTCTAATGCCCAAAATAAATCACCTTGTTCTCACTTCCTGTGGCTTGCTCTTCTGCTGTGATAATGTTTCTCTTTTGTTGGAGTAACAGCCAGAGCTTGTGTTGGCTCTGGCCTCAGCGAATCTAAACGATTTTGTAACCTATGACCTTTTAAAAGTTCAGCTGGTGCTCAACCTATAGATATATTTGGTGAATTATGATACGATAGTAAAAACTCGAGCAATCTTTGTTCCGTCTGTGTACCTGTTTTTCTGTTTGGTCTTCGTCTTTTCTTTAAACATTCGAATGAAGCGCTCAGCTTGACTATTTGATTTTGGGTGGTGCGAATGTGTGTTTTGCCATTGTCTCTGCACCAATCTATGAATTCCAGTGAAGCAAATTGGGGTCCAATATCCAAAATCAGACTTTTAGGCAGTACTTTCTCTTTACTTACCTTATTTGCTTTACTTCTCTTTATTTACTTCTTCTTTTTTAAAGTGTTAAAAATTGTGCCTATTATATTTGAGATTTTACGTCACATCATATTTAATATTATTTAATACAAATATATTTGTTGATTTGTTTGCAGGGTAGTATAACAGATTGTGATATCACGGACTTGAAGGAGTATGGTCGACTAATTAAGGATGGTGAGCTCAGAGTTAAGGCTCACAATGACCAGAAACTCAGGGCAAGGTAAACCTTATTCACTGTACCATAGTTTCGTAAAATCAAAAAATAATCTATTTCTTATAAGACAGTGAATTTACGCTTGACCAGTTTTAAAGCCAACTCTAAAGGCCCCTCCACACTATCGCAGATTATCCTCGCCTATGTCAACCCAGCATTGTTTAAACAAATGGGAAGCTCCTTGAAAGAGTCACCAGGTTTCGGCCTGGAAACCATAATGATAATACTCCTGGTTGTAATACAACCAGGAGGGGAGTCATGGTTAACAACCATATCTTAACACAATTGTGAAGATTCTGGTCCCTAACCCGGGTTCATTCAATGAGCCCACCTAAGTGGCCTGCGTCCTCGGGTGTAATAGCCCCTGGAATTAAAAAAAAAAAATAAAATAAAATAAATAAAAATCCTTGCCAATTATACTCGGCAAGTACTTTGCCTCGGGTATCCTCGCCGATTATACTCCGCAAGGTTACCCGAGGTGAAGTACTCGCATTCACGCTCTCGCCCTTTGTGACAAGCACCTCATTGCCATGGCTCAACGTTCCTCGCGCCCCGACTCGGGACAAAAAACCGCCTCTTAAGCGAAGTCAGGCGAGGCAAGGACCCTCGAGGAACCACAAGCAACCTCTCTACATTGTTGTTCTTTGCCCGACCTCTGGCAACCTCGCGAGAGTCTGGAGGTGCCTCAACAGGCTGCTTACTGGTTAAGTCTTAGCGTGGGATCTAACGGCTATGGGAGACTAACCAAGAAGGAAAATATTGTTACCCATATTGTGCGTCTTACATTCGATGCAATACGGTAATATAGTGGAGTTGAGCAACAAGTTATATTGATAAATATGTTTTGTTTCAGATATGTGTTTATCTTTGACAAGGTGATGCTCATGTGCAAAGTCGTCAGGGTAAGTCTTTATTCTTCTTTAACATTCTCTGTTTTAAATTAATAATATTAACTTGCTTTAGATTAAAAAAATGTATTGTATAATGTGCTGCGACTATCTTCTGCTAACTTTAAATTTGAATAAGATTTTTTTAAAAGAAACTGTTAGCAAATTTTCCAATGAAATTAAGCTATTGTAATGGCTTCAACATTTTTGTAATGCAAATTTTTGAAAATGTTATTCATGGAAATCTGTTTTAGACCATTCTTAGTTGATGTATGTATGTATATATGTGTCACTCCAGACAACATCTCACTCTAGGATGCACTTAAAAAATCCAAACAAATTTTAAAATGTCAATAATTTTAAAAGGATGGATGTGTTTGTTGGCCAGAATTTATTGGACTTCATTTAGCATATATGAATTTTTCCCCCTCTTTTAAGAAAATATGACAAAAGTGTACAGAACAACTATTACTGTACTCTTAAAGAGCTTTCCAACGACATGCATCTTGAAGGGTTAAATACTATTTTGACTTTTGTACCCCTTACACCAATTTTTTTTTTTCACCCATCCAAATTCTAAACCAAAATTTTCTTTATTATCTTAAACCAATAATACGCAGATTTCTTTGAAAATTTGCTCATTATGTCATGGTGGACTTTTTTTTATATATTCTGTTTTTGGATTGAGTGTTTTAACTAGACGATGTGAAGTTACATTGTTTCTCCCTCGCCCTTTATGGGGACTCTTCCCCCACTCTTTGATGTGGTTCCGATCCGTGTCATGATGATGTAATTGGTATCTATGAATCGCGGACGGAGCAGGGCGAGGGACACTATATGAGGACTCTTCCCCCACGCTTTGACGCACGCTTATATAGCTTACTAATGACCACACTATACTCGCTTCGGCGGTACAATGTACAACAAATGTAATGTATGATGTGTGAAGTAACTGGAACTCTCTACCGCGGGGCGTACAAAGGACCTGAGTGATGGCCTAATTGCAAGGTTCGAACCAGTGGTTCGTCCTACCCGTTCTAGTAGGACGTGCTAGACTACTACTACTTCTACATTGTTTCTCTGTTTGTCCGTAGGGAGATCAGTACAGTTTCAAGGAGTCGATAGTGCTGAGTGAGTTCCGAGTGGAGGAGACTCCGGGTGGTAAGGACACAGGAAGATGGAACCACTCCTGGTTACTAGTGAGGAAGTCAGAGTGCACTGCCTACACCCTGTACGCCCGCTCAGAGGAAGCAAGGAAGATCTGGCTCAAAGCTACAAGGGACGCTATGGACAACATAGACCCACCCGGTGCCAAACAGACAGACCACTGTCTCGCCATGTCTTCCTTCGATAAGCCTACCACCTGCATGTACTGCTCCAAGTACCTCAAGGGAATCTTCCTACAGGTAAACTAATCTCATTCTGAACATAACTTACTACAGGGGTTATTATGCAGGGATATAAGTTCAACAGATGTGAAGAGGCAAGTCATAAGAACACTGTTCCATTCTTTTGAAGATGTTTTGAACTGCTTGATTATTTTTTAACCAAGCAATTTTAAAATCCAAAAATAATTTAAATTTATTAAAGAATATGAGGGTAGGCTGAAAAGTAATGCACACATGCTTCTAGAACACTAATGAAATGACCTTCAGAAGTGCGCAAGGCGACATTCAGTAGAGGCACTCCCCCTCTATACGCATGAGCAATTTGAAAGCGTTGAGTTCATCCAGTATATTTTGAGCAGCAAAGTACGGAGACATGTTCTAGTGCTATTTAAGCGAGAGTTGAACAGCGTGCTATTATCGAACTTTTTAACTGCTGAAAAAGTGACTCCTACTGAGATTTATCGTCGTTTAAAAGTTTTTTATGGTGAGGATGCTGTTGATGCCTGAGATCCAGGCCCACTGAGCCTGGAAAAGGCATGCATGTTGATGAACCACTCAGTGGACGTTCGATAACTGCAACGGACGATAAACATCACAAACTCATCGACAATTTGATTCAAAATGATTGGCGAATCACTTAACAGCATATCGCAAACCATATTGGAATATCTAAGGAACTTAAGGCTCAATGAGTTTGTCATGTTCAATGAGTCATCGTCAATGAGTTTGTCATGTTTATTGTCTGTTGCAATGATTGGACGTCCACTGCGTGGTTATTCAACATTTATGGCTTTTCCTGGTGCTTAAGCACAAAATTTTACCACCCATCGATTTACAGTTGACCTATCAACAGCATTGTCAATATAAAAAGCCTTTAAACGACGATAAATCTCAGTGGGAGTCACTTTTTCAGCAGTTAGAAATGGGATAACATCACGTTTACATAGCACTAGAACACGTCTCCATACTTGCGCTGCTCAAAATACACATAACCACATGGGCTCAAATTCTCTCGAGGATTATAGCATGCAGTAGAGCAGGGGTGGCCAACCCAAATAATCTT
The DNA here is from genome assembly GCA_001010745.2 of Gerris buenoi. NCBI lineage: Eukaryota > Metazoa > Arthropoda > Insecta > Hemiptera > Gerridae > Gerris > Gerris buenoi. Next base: position 265,870 of record KZ651169.1, on the reverse strand, counting down.
GCGGGCCACTTCGGAAATGCATCATAACTTCGCGGGCCGCATATAAAATTATATATCCCCCATATTAGATTTTGACCACTATAGAGATTTTTTTTTTTTTTTCTTTTTGAGTGAAAAATTAAAACATATAATGAGTAATTATATTTGTATTTACTATCATCCTTACAGATAAACATAGGTAATTAATAATAATGATATTAAATGCAATTGTAAAGAAATATATTAACACAAAAAAATGATATATAAAAAATTTATAAATATAGATGAAAAAAATGAAATAATAATTTAAAATATGTTGATGGATTTACACGTTTTGAGGTCCCCTGAGTCCAAAAAAGTGGTTTTTAAAAAAATTCTGTCCGTCGTCTGTCTGTGCAGACGCCTGGAGCTTAAACTACTGGGCCGATTTTGACGAAATTTGGCAT
>KZ651169.1:192511-212138 GCA_001010745.2 Gerris buenoi | reverse complement strand
AAAAAGCAAATATATATTTGTGTTCTACTCTTCAGCAGCTTTCATTTGATACCCCACTCAAAAATTTAAAAAAAATGTAAATTTTTGAGTTTACCACATTTTTTTGAATTGCGCATGCGCAAATCTAATTATGGACTTCTGTATATTTTTCCTGTGGTTGGGTCAAAAAGTTGCACCAGTGTTCCAAATTTCAGCACTTTCGCTTGAATGGTTCGGGCCCTATGAACCAAAGAGCGACGGACGGACGGACACATCACCCTCGGCATAAGGGTTTTGAGAAGTATCTACAAAACCCTAAAAATACACTGCCAATTAGTGTGGCACATAGCTTCCTCACATCCTATCATGTACTTTATACTGTTATATTAACATTAAAATTATTGTTATATTACTTTATTGCTATGTTGTTTATTGTTTAAAAACTATTAATAGTTTTATTGATCTTTAACACTTCATTGCGGTGGCACTGTTTGTTTTACTAAAAAAATGTTAGTCTCATTGAATAGATGGAGTGTGATTTTTTTCCCCAGTCTAAAATTCCAATTTTAAATTTGAAGTTCACATTTACATGAGTGTGTAGCGTGAACGCTTGGACAGACAACGCTGTCCAACGAACTTGTCTTGGGCATTGGTAAAATGAACATGTCTACCAAATTTCATCAAAATCGGTCAAGATATCGTCGCACGTTTCAAAATTCGCAGACCGACAGACAGACAGACAGACACAAGACCAAAAATGTTCCCTGATGTTTGAAAAGGATTTGTCTGGGAATTTTTAAAATCGGAGACATAACATTTTTTCGATCGATGCTTCTGTTACTTTCGGTAATAAAATATATAATATTTTCTTTGTGAGCGTTTACTCACCTTGTTTCTTGGGCAGAGCATCCATCTCTAGCCTACTACCCATTACAGAAAATTATTTGAATTAATTACAAGAGAGGGTAATAAAAGTGCTTTTAGTCAATACAGTATGTGAGTTATAAGATGTGACTTTTTACAGCACGGGAAAAGCAAAAAATTAGGATGGTTAGCCAATCAGAGGTCAGGATTTTGAATTCTAGGAGGTAGGGCCAACTTCGCAAACAGAAATGTCACTGGTAGAGAGGTGTGACACTTAGGATAACATCCTAGTTGCTTTTATTTTTTCCCTAGTGTAAGGTTGGCCAATCTGAGTGTCAAAAGTCACAACTGGCAACACGCACACTGTAAATTTACAATTTAAAAGAAGGAATTAGTACCTGTGTAAGGTCTAACAAGTAAGCTTCTTCTGTCATTATTTGATGTGTTCAAGTTGTCCACTGTGAAGGACCCAAACCAAGAAATAACATGCAAAGAAACAACAAACAAACAAAGCAAACAACAAGTAGAAAAAGAAAAACAACTTAATCAAAATTAGAAAATTAAATTTAAAATTAAATTAAAAATTAAATTAAAATTAGAAAATTAAATTAAAATTAGTAAAAGAAAAGTAAAAAAGAGTGTAAATGTTAAAGAATTAAACAAATATATTTTACTACGTCTACGTATTATTAAAATTAAAATAAAATTTACACTAATAAAAAATTAAAGATTAAAACTACAAGAAAAGTTAATGTCTCATGCATGATTTAAAGTTAAAGAATAATAATTATTATTTGGTCGACATCATTGCAAAAGTTTACTCACTTTAAAATATACAGTATGGAGCTGATAGATTTATAGTTTGTACACAAAATTTCAATTTATATACAGAATTTCTAATACTTTTACCTGGTATAGAACCCAGTATCTTATGTAATGTTAAAGTATAACCATTGCACCATCTAATGGTAATTCTTGTAATGTGGTAATCTCTAGAGCAAAAGTCCTGAACCGTAAAGCTACGCCTAGAAGTGTAGGGTAACCAACCATCCCATAAAAACAGGATTGTCCCGTTTTTAATAATATAATATCTTTATTTTTCATAATGTTTTACAAGCCATAAAACTTTAGAATATTGTCAACACTTTTTATAAAAACAATGCTTAAAATATCAACAATGCTTAAAATATCACTTGGGAATACATAAATTATAAAATATTAATTAATAATAAAACTAAAATAAATAAATAATAACAATATGAATAGACAAAATAATCGTCCATTAAAATATTAAATAAAACTAATCCTACTTTAAGTCCATTGAATCGTAATTAAAACTCAAAACAATGTCAATTTGCTCTATTGAGAAACTCTTGGTGAGTATAGTAAGGGTTCTCAGAAAGAAACCCCTTAATATACTTTTTAAAAGCTTTCTCTGGTAGCTCCTGAACACTTTTTTCTAGAGAATTGAAATACTTGATGCCAAGAATGCTGTGACCAACCTGTAATTTGGTTAATCTGTGAGGGGGAATGACCAGTCTGTCTCTATTTTTTGTATTATAGCTGTGGGTCAAACTGTTCTTGTCATATAAATTAATATTAGTCTTTATGTGTAGTAGTGAATGATAAATAAAAAGGTTAATGACTGATATAATCTGTAATTTTTTAAAGTGTGGTATACAAGTTTTGTCATGTTTTAACCCTAGAATGATTCGAATGATCTTTTTTTGAAGTAAAAGCAGTTGATTAGTGTTAGTATGGCCCCACATTATTATACCGTAGCTTAGCCTACTTTGAACTACTGATTTGTAGACTGTGACCATTGTCTCTTCAGGTACTCTGTTTTTTAATTTTCTAAATACATAAACATAAGATGCTAGTTTTGAAGTAATGTTTTTTTTACAGACATTCCTGGTCGCCCGAAAAATTCTCCCGGGACGCCTAAATGTCCTGTATTTATGTTGGGTACTAAAAACAAATGTACATGTTCCATTGTCTAAATAACTATCAAGATAAAGGAGGGAGATTAAGTAAAAAAGTATTATTTAATTTATTGTTTCTTAATCCTCTTATATAATTGGGTTTTAGTTTCTCAAAATTCCCGTAACAAAGCCATAGGGAATTTTGAACACAAAATCTACAAAAAGGTTAAAATTATCTTTTCTAACACCATAGGTTAATTTTTGCCTACTAACAATTAAAAGTAAAAAAAGCAGTAACTAACTAAAAAAATAATAATAAATGTAATATTGACAACTAGATAATATGCACAAAATGTTGTGCATATCTAGATGGTGGAAGGATATATGACATTTTTAATAAACAGGTCAAGTGAGTGCTAGTCAGCACACAATGAGGGTCCGTAGGCCACACTGTATAGTTAAGTAGTACCCTATTGATGGTGTTTTTAAAATGCTAAAAAGTCTACTTTGAAATATTTTATGGGTCTGATATTCTCAAAACACATAAACAAACTTCTGATGATGTATTTTATTGCCACTAAACCGGACTGTAAACATATAAATACATTGAAAAGACCATAATTATAAAAAAAGAAGTATTTTGCCAATAAAAAATAAAATAATTTTTTTTTTCGAAATTTCCAAAAAGGGGTATCTTTACTTTTGGTCGAAGAATGTTCAGGAATTTTTTCACTTCGCATAAGCGAGATAGAGGGGGGGGGGGGGACACGTTTCAGACCCACTTCAAACGTGCCTACGCTCGCCCTATGGTTATAACCAAAGAATTATATATTTTTGTAATCAGCTCGACGTACCCTTTAATATGATACCCCTCACGATGTCAAAAAAAAATTAAAAAAATTTAACCCTTAAGTTTTTATACCCTAATTTTTTTGAAAAATATTTTTTTAAGGTCGCTATATTTTTAACATGTGTACAAGACTTATACATGCCAAATTTAAAAGTCATCGGACAAAAGGTGTAGCCGTGAGAGCATGCAACGGACAGACAGACACACTCGCGAAAATATAAGGGTCCTTGGCTTTTGCCTGCGGACCCTAATAAAAAAATTACCTTAGAGACATACAAACAACACACAACAACAATACAAATACATCAAATAAATATTTAACAGTGATTAACTCAGAACTGTTAACGTGTCTTATATGCCTTTGGTTCAAACTTAACACCAGGCCAATATTTAGTAAAAAAAAGCTTTAAAATAGTAGTGTTTTATATTATTCGACAAATAAAAAAAATCTGTCCGAGACAACTCACAAACTTTCTCATAATACATGAGTCCATAATTAACAAAGTAATACCGTGATTATGCACACTGCAATAAGGTATACGATTAGTGTTAGTGAGAGACACCAAGGGATGTGCCACGGGAGCGTGACACATAGGAACTGTTCCAACACCAGACAATACGTCACAAAGATGTTGGCTCGGCATTACGCCATGTCCTGCATCGTTTCGTCGCGTCCAACTCATCAGGGGCCCGACGATGCCCACCCAACTCTGGACCTATACTAAACTGGATCAAGAAGATCAGATATAGGGCTTATCAGAGACGAGTGTGCTCTCACACTTTGTTGATGTGTTTTGCCAGCCAAGCAAGGATGGCGGTGTGAGAGCACGCTCGTCTCTGATAAGTCCTATATCTCTTCATCTTGATTTGTATAGGTCCAGAGTTGAGTGGGCATCGTCGGGCCCCTGATGAGTCGGTAGCGATGAAACGATGCAGGACATGGCATAATGCCGAGCCAACATCTTTGTGACGTTTGTCTGGTGTTGGAACAGTTCCTATGTGTCACGCTTGTGTGGTACATCCCTTGGTGTCTCACTAACACTAATCGAGTTCATAATTACTTAATCCAGTGTTTTTGATTTATTAGTTTTCGTAAGAACATTTAATTATTATTTAACACTTTATCAAAAATTACCACAAAAATAACTTCTCAGGGGAATCTTAAAGATGTAAGAAATTTAAAGATATTTTCTCAGGAACTAGATTCTTCCTGAGAGAACAGCTTATATCTTTAGATTTGTATTTAAATGGACTACATTTTAGATTTTTTTTTTTTCTTCTTCAAATATGTCAGAACCATTTTTAAGAAAAATTTCCTCCATGTTTTTTTGAGGGCAGAACCCCTAAATTTGGAGCTAAAATGAATGCCTTGATTTCACCTCAGGGTAAGATTTTTCTTATCAAGCACGTCAAATTTTGTCATCTGCACAGACGATAGACATTTCTCAAAAATCACTTTTTTGGGCTCAGGGAAACTCAAAACATGTAAATCCATAAAAATCACCAAATTGAATTTTCACGCCATCATAATACTTTCTCTATAAATGAGAAAGTAAAAACTAAACCTCGTAGTTTTGGTTCTATTTTATTCTATCAACAATTAATTAAAGTCAAACACAAGTACCTACCTAAATTGATCTAAAATAATAGTTTTATTAGACAATTAATAAAGGGTGTCTGTATGGAATTAATAATTAATAGCCTGTTCACATGAATTTTTACTTTTCCACACCTAAGGTAGGAAACCTCTTTGTATGTCAAACAATTCCATAAAATCTATTTTTGATATTGGCCACCATTTTGAAGTTATCAATTTATGAATTTTGAAACTTTGACGTTTAATAATACCGAAAGTATATATACATAAAAAACAAGGAACCAGTAAAAACAAGGAACAAATGTAAAAAAAAAGCCCAATGAAATTCCCTTTATTAGTTTAAAAGTTATAAGCAAACATAATTATCTGTGCAATACTTTTGTCAAACCTAAAAGTTTGTTTACATCTGTCAAAATACCGCCAAAATTCAAATAATTAAATGAATGAAATAAAATAAATAAAAATAATGTATATATTTTCTTTATAAAAAAAGTATAATAAATAAATCAGTTAGTTCAAAACTGTCACCCGTCCAAGTACTGACCACATCCAATGCTGCTTCCACCTGCTGCGAGGCAGCAGGAACACTTGCACTTTAGTGGCCTCCGAAGTGAGGAAAATTCCGAGGTATCCTGTACTCAATTTTTTTTTTCTTTTGTCAAAATTAACTTAAATTTAATATTTTAAAACTGTTAAACAGAATTAATCACTTTCCAAGTTAGGTAAATGAATCTGAATATTTGAAGCCAGCTAGTACTCTGGCCCTGCAGGACTTAGAGTGGGGGGTGGAGGAGGGGCTGTGGACTGCCCCTCCAATATAATCCTACTGATCAAGCCATTCAGTTCTGTTTCTGGGGCCCATCATCCATAGTGGACCAAAAATGGGCTATGGGCTGGATGGACTCAATTTCTGTACATAAAAGGTGAATTATAACACTGATTTTCTTTCCTCAACACTTCAATATTGAAAAATCTTCAATAGCAGGATAAGATCAAAATGGTCTACTAATGAGTGTGGCATATAGCTTCAATGCGTCCTATTTTATTAACCCAAGCTGTGTACTGGGATGCAGTAGGGCATAACAGTTTATTACATTTAAATATGCACATTAAACACTATCAACATATTCATGTAAAATGCCAACTCGATATAAAAACAAAAAAAATAAACTTTTTAACATTTTTTTTTTTTTTTTTTTTATCAAGAATCAAATTGCGTTTAAAATATTTTGAATAGTTTAATGATTTTATCTTTTACAATCTATTAATGTCAAATACTCCGGGGTTTGACAGGGATGTATTCTCTTTCCAACCCTGTTCTTATTGGTTCTAGACAGGGTCATGAGGAGAGTAACAGAGGGTAAGAGGAGAGGAATCCAGTGGAATATGAGAGATAGGCTCGAGGATCTCGACTTTGCCGATGATATCTGCCTCCTTTCTGAACGTTTAAGAGACATGAAGGAAAAACTTGAGCATCTAAAATATGAAGCAGGCCAAGCTGGGCTAATTATTAACCCAAAAAAGACGAAAGAGATGCGAATAAATGTAAATACTGTCACCAGGCTAAATATCGGTGAGAAGAACTTAGAGATAGTTGAATCCTTTGTGTATCTTGGAAGTGAGGTGACGACTACTGGGGGAGCAGAGCAAGATGTCATGAGTCGCATTAGAAAAGCCAATGGAGCATTTGTCCAGCTATATCCAGTGTGGAGGAGCCGATCGATCTCGAGAAGGACAAAACTGAGGTTGTTCAATACTAACGTCAAATCAGTCCTATTATACGGATGCGAGACATGGAAAGTGACCAGCAACATTACCTACAAACTTCAAACTTTTATAAATCGATGTCTACGCCGAATTCTAAATGTTAGATGGCCGGACATCATTTCTAATGAAGATTTGTGGGATGTTACGCAGCAAAAACCAATCGTATTCCAAATCAAAGAGAGAAAATGGCGTTGGATTGGACATACTCTAAGGAAGCCCCAGGGAGCCATCGAAAGGGATGCACTCGACTGGAACCCCCAGGGAACGCGCAAACGTGGCCGGCCCAAGAATACTTGGAAGAGGACAGTCGAGAGAGAAGCCAAGGAATGTGGAAAGACCTGGAGTGAAGTAAAAAGAATGGCAACAAATCGTCCCGACTGGAGAGTCTTTATAGCTGCCCTATGCTCCACAAGGAGTGACAGGAATTAAGTCAAAAGTAAGTCAATGTCAAATATATTTAATGTTCCCCCCTGTTTTGAAAATCTTTCATTGATATTATTCATAAATTAAAAGTATCAATGTAGAAAAAATCAAAAGGCATAAGACAGCTGAAATGAATCTGGGGCATTTATCGACGAACAATCCAAATTTCATCAAATGAGATGGGTACTTTTATAGTTATAGGTGTAAATATATGTACGTTTATGCGTATGCGGAAGAGAACCGAATGCAGACAGAAGGTTTCAGCATAAATGTAACCAAAAATGGGCTAATTATGAACTATCAAATACATTTTTTTATTAATATTGTACGAGTAGTTTATAAGATATGTCGGTTAGCAAAAAAAAGGGCTAAAGACAAACATGGACCAAAAATTTTCCCTGATATCTGTGTCTGATAAGGATTTATGTCTCGGAAATTTTTTAAATCGGAGGCAACGATTACATACCTTCTGTTATCTTTGTAAAGCTCAGAAGTAAAATTTGGGCTCTAATTCCCCCCCCCCCCTCTTCCCACTATCACACTTCTACAAAGGAAACTATCTACATCTTACAAACTAATTCAGTCCAAGATAGAAGTCAGAGAATAATGAGCTNCAAAATAATGTGAATTTTAAAAGCCGTTTATCAGAAAAATTAGTTTCAGGAAAGAATTAAATATGGACTTTTATTAAACAGTTCTTTTGAAACTAGGGGCCCCCTAGAAATTTACAGAAAAAAATACAATATTTTCACGCACCAGGGGCCCCATGACAAATGTAGTTCACCAGTAAGTTTTTTGAGGACTATTACACAGTGAACTGACAAAAAACTCTGACGCTTACTAAATATAATGTACACCTTTATCAGTTTTTTTTTTTTTTGTTAAATATGTATTTATGTAGTCTAACCAGAGCTTAATTTCTAAAATTGTAGGTGCCGACACCAATGTAATATTTAGGGTGGGGGGTTTAACCCCCAGCCAATCGGGGGTTAAACTTAAAAATTTAACATGGAGAGTTGTAACTTGCCAGAAAAATCAGTTATTACCTGTAGTGGTGCCGCCCGGAAAATCAACTTTTTCGGAAAAAATCAATCTTGAAGCCAGTTTGCTGGGTCAGCAAAAATTTAAAAAAATCGTAGTAAATCGAAAATGGTCCTGATCGAGTTGAAATTCGGCACAAATGTTCCTCTCTGTATGACAAACAAGCAGGAGAGGCCTCTGAAGTGAGGAAAAGTTCCAAGTAAAAAGTACCCGATATTTTTTCTGTAACAACTTTTAATAAAATTGTAAAAATTCGTGGACATATTAGGTAACAAGAAATAAGGTTGTGCTCATGACGTCACCGTTATAAAATATCGAAAACAAATATTTCGACCACCTATATTTTTTGTTTGTGAATATCCTAAACGCTTTCAAAAGGATGTGTGAAGGTAGTAAATATTACTATATTTTTACATCCACATTTACAAAGCTAGTGTCTATGCTTATTAGTTCTTAAGCGAACTACACATCTGTCCATTGTATGACATTCAGTCAAAACAGAGAATAAGAAGAGTTTGATATCACCCGACCTATCCCAGGAGTGCCTACCGCCTCCCGCTCCCATACTCCCATGCCATTGCGTCATTACGACACATTCACTCTCTTAAAGCGTTGCGGTGTCCTCCGGCTCCAGTGAGGTGCCGGAAACCTGTTCCAGCACCGTTTAGCCCCCCAACCCTCTCCTAAAAAGGGTGGGGGGGGGGGGTGTGTATTATCCCCTCAATACCACGTAGGGCCCCCAGAATAATCTTGCCCCAGGGCCCCCAAGATTGTAGTTACCTAGGGCCCCCAGAATAATCTTGCCCCAGGGCCCCCAAGATTGTAGTTACGGCCCTGCTCATGGATACAATACAAGAGAGAAAGAAAATCTAGAAACAATTCCACATAGATTAGCTAAATCCGAAGTGGGACAAGGTTTTCTAGGAGTGAAAATGTACAACAAGCTGAGCCCACAAATAAAGAGCGTGGAATATAAGACATTTTGTGAAGCTATAAAAAGTAAATTAATAAAAATCCCCCTGTACAGTGTTTACCAATTTTTTGAACAAAGCAGATTGTAAATAGTTTTGTTCTTTGTTGTTATTATGATGTTTTTTGAGCATATATTTTGTTATTTTAACAAATAAAATTTTATTTATTATTATTATTATTATAATACACATCAAACATCATGTTTTCACAAGAATCAATCAGCCCCATACATGGTCAAAATTTATGCACAAACATTTTGACTGTGTCTAGAGGCCTTAAGATAATATTCGTCTATACACTCTGTTCTCCATAAACAGTGAGAGGTCCCGTGGTTCGATTCCCGGTGCGGGGGTGTATTTTTCTCTGTATGTCTCCCGTAGTTATTGATAATTGTAATTTGGATTATTTAACAAACTAGTAAATAGAAATTAAAAATTTGTAACTTCATAGAATCAATATTTGTAACAACAAAATATAACTTTATTGTTATGCAATCCTTAAATTTATATTTTGTTGTTACAAATATTGATTCTATGAAGTTACATATGTTTAATTTCTATTTACCAAATAGATTGTTAAAATTTTGTTGTATTAAAATACAAATATGTCTATTTTAACTTTTATTCTTTTATCTTCCACGCTATTCAGTGAGAATAACTTTTATATACTAATTTTTGACAATTTGTTTCATAAATAATAATTATCTGTAAATTGCCATGGTCATGTTATTTGATTTCTTTTGTAGATCACTGAAGCTTAGGCTCCCTAAGCGAAAGCTTTGAAAAAATTAAACAAATTTATTTAAACAAAAACCACAAAGGCCTTTCATTCCAAATAACCCCTTCATTCATGTATATGTTTAGGCTGTGAAACCCATCAACAGCTTTAAACAGTTGGAAGTTTGAACTAGTAATTATGACTGAAGTGGTTGGTGGAAAATAACAACAGTATTGTCACCACAATTTATCACCAATCTTATTTAAAAAGAATTTTGAAAAATTGTCGTGACTACCTCTCCAGTCATAATTATGAAGTGGTGCTACAAAATATCAGTCAAAACAACTAATTATTTGAACTAGTAGATAAAAAAAAAAAAAACTATTTAAAATAAAAATTTCAAGCTTGCTGTTATCAACTACGTCACAACTCTATGAAAAAAGATAATTTATAATAGCCGTAATAAAAAAAAAGAAAAATAGCATAAAACATAATATACAAGATTCTCGCTAATCCTCTTTATACACGATCAAACATTTTGTGCAAACCTGATGTCGGGAAAGTTTAAGCCATGTATATAGCTTGTATGTTTATCAATGCTTGAAGCATATTAAGAGGCATCTGGCTGATTACCAGAGGAGAGTAACTAGTATCTCAGTATCTCATGGACAGGGTCGTAACTACCACCGGGGCCCCGGGGCAGTGCCCCGGGGCCCCCGGCCGCGGGGGGCCCCCGATCCTTCTGCCGGGGAATGACAGTTCCATGTGTTATTCTTGAGCGGAATTTACTATGAGAATACTTATCTCGATCGCACTCTTATCAAACAGTTATATATCACTCTCTCTCTGAACTTGTTTGTTTACAAAACTTTTTTAATAATATAGATAGATGAAATATGATACCAAATAATAATTATCAGACTTTACTACTACAATAGCAAATCCTCCTTTTTTAGTAAATGAAAAGTTAATACCATGATGTTATCCAAACATTCCTCGTTAAAAAAAATAATAAAAATTAATTTTACGACAGAATAGGCACCTTGTCGTTGGTTATTCCACTCTGCCTTGTTTTAGTTATCGACCAGGTCAATAAGTCGTTGCTTCTCTGGTTAATATGTTTCTCATAGTGTTAAGTTTGTCAACACATATGAAATTCTATAAAAATAAGCAAAACAAAATGAAAAAATGTGATTTTTTAAAAAAAAAAAAAATGTATAAATAAAAGGCCAAAAGCATCAAAATAAAGCTATAAGAAATGTTACTCAGGAAAGAAACTGGCAAACTAAATAGCTAAAGGTTTAATTTATCAGTTTAAGTAGTTAAATTTTACAATAATTTAAAGTTGAAATAAATTTATATGATTAGTAGAAGGAAGGTATTTTTGGACTTGTAGACTGTAACACGAATGAAGGGGTTATTTGAAATCAAAGTCCTTTATGGTTTTGGTTTAAATAATTTGTGTAATTTTTTCAAAGCTTTCGCTTAGGGAGTCTAAGCTTCGTCAGTGATCTACAAAAGAAATCGAAAACAAAAAAATAACAAGACTACGGCAATTTACATATAATTATTATTTATGAAACAAATTGTGAAAAATTAGTATACAAAAGTTATTCTCACCGAATAGCGTGGAAGATAGAAAAATAAAAGTAATGTAAATCAAATTATTATCATTATTAACACTGGGAGACAGACAGAGAAAAATAAACTCCAGCGCCGGGATTTGAACCACGGGCCTCTGTATTTCCAGTACAGTGCTCTTAACAACTAAGCTACGCGGGAGAATGAATACAGAGGCCCGTGGTTCAAATCCCGGCGCTGGAGTCTATTTTTCTCTNAAAAAAAAAAAAAAAAAAAAAAAAAAAAAAAAATCAATCAATTCCACACCATCCTAATAACTTGTATATTTATATCTAATAAGTTGTCGTTAATATTATATTTGTTTCTATATTATTCTCAAGACACTAGGAGGAGAAATGTTTGGATAGCACAGAGTATAGAGTTTGGTACAACGGCAGAGTAGTTAGACGGGAAGTCTCTACATACTGGACTGTGAGGCGAGGATGCAGTGAGCACAGGGTATGAGGGGTCTGTGACTCAGTGCAGCCATCTTGTGGCCCAGGGTTCCGTAGGCAGCTCCGTAGCCCAGTATGACGGCAGCTACAAGCCACCCGTTGTAAGTCATCACTACAAGCATCAATAGATACGCAGCTACAACCTCTAGCACGTACAGACCTCCTTCAGATAACATCTCTCTCCATCTGTAAAACATCAATTCAAAACATTATTTTAAAAACAAATTAACTAAAAATCTTATTTCTCATATCTCTTATTCCTGATTGACAGAATAGTTAAATAATCCTACTTTTTAGTAATAAATGTTGTACTTCTATGGTTAATTTGATTTTTATTGACAAAAGTTATTCTTCATTAATAGAATAAGTGATGAGCCAGATGAAATTACTAATTGTATGGAAAATTAATATAAAGAATTAATATAATGAAGCTCCTGCTAGTAATGTTCACATTAACGTTCCTATCGTTTCCTGTGATTTAGTCCTTGAAGCCATTAGTTATTTAAAACCTACCAAAACCTCTGGTCCTGATAACATTCCNTTATTTTTTCTTATCTACAAAAAGTCAAGTTTCATTTTATCCAGGAATATTTTAAATTATAAGTTGTGAAAATGTAAGCATCTTAATATTAGTAAGAAGATTATATTATTATTTTTTGTAAAATATTTACATTACACAAGGCAACTTCAATTACCATTTGTGGTAGCCTCGGCGTAATGCCGATTTACAAAAAGAAATAAAATAAAATTATGTAATGTAATTTAGGCCTCTTTCACACGAGGCAACTTAGTTGATTCAACTAGTTGACTGGTTGACCGCCCGTGTGAACACTTTTTCACGCCCCTTTCACATGAGTCAACTTAGTTGATTCAACTTCTCTACCCCACAATGTATTTTATCAGTATAATAAAAAAAATATAAACGTGAAGCCTCACGGAAAAAGGGTTTAGTTGGTATCGTGAACATAAAATTAGTGTAAGGGGGGGGGGGCAAATCAGTATGTTTTTGACAAAATGGGGGTGGGGGGGGGGTTAAATATTACCCACACGTTTTATATATATTATTTGCAATCTACTCTTCAATACCTTTCATTTGATACCCCACTCAAAATTTAAAAAAAAATATTTTGTTCGCCTGACGAGAATTATCTGCCATTTTGAATTTGAACAGCTGATAATATTCTTCTTATTGAACAGCTTGATAAAGTTCTTTATATTTTTCCTTTGTGCGAGTCAAAACGATCTTTAATACTGAAAGTTTCATGTTTTTATCTCTTTTGATTCAGACAGACACAGGAACGAAACTATAAAGGGTTTCTTTTTAGGGGTCTGTACAAAGTACAAAAAGAAACTTTATATAACGGCTTTGTCTGTCCGTCGGTGTCGTTTGTCCGTTGGCTTGTTTTAACTGATAAACTACTATAGCTAGAAACATGAAATTTGGCACACAGGTACATCTCGGCATTTTAGACAACTGGACAAATTTTGGTGTTTTTACACCTAATATTTCCAAGATGGCGGCCCTGTCAATATAGTGGGTGACAAAAAAAAAGTTTTTAGCTACCATGACATGTTATACATCAATTTAAAGGTCTTGAAATGTAGAAAAAGAATATGCAACTATTAAAATAACACATGTAATATTTTCAAGATGGCGGCGAATATGGCGGATGACTAAAAACAAAAAATTAGTTACCATGGAATATTATACATTATTTAAAGGTCTTGAAGTGTAGAAAATGCATATGCAACTATACAAATTTTACACTAGATATTTTCAAGATGGCGGCCAATATGGCGGGTGACTAAAAAAGATTTTAGTTACCATGGCATGTTATACATCAATTTAAAGATCTTGAAGTGTAGAAAAATATTATGCAATTATTACACTTAATATTTAAACTTAATCGTACAGAAACCGGCGATTATCGCCTCACGTAATTACGTGAAACGCTCCTTACTTGTTTTGGTTTTACCAATGAAACCCAAAAAACGTTAAATTCTTATCACCCAATCATTAGCTATTTACGTTACTTATTTCAAATAATAGGACTAGCTGTTATAGGATGGTTGGGGGAGGGTGTAATTTTGGCGCTAAAATTGCAATATTGGCGGTAGAAAGCACAGAAGTCATAAAAAGTTATATATATGTATTTATAATTTACTCTTCAATAGCTTTCATTTTTTGATATCCATCTCGAAAATTAAAAGAAATAATTAAAAATTGAGCTTAGCACATTTTATTATATCATTATTATTTTATTATTAAATTAATATCGTTTAAATTTTCTATATTTTTCCTATGTGAGGTCAAAAAGTTACGCCAATATTTGAAATTTCACATATAATATTATATGAGAAATTATAAGAGGGTATGAACCAAAGTACGGTGGACATACAAACACATCGGCTTAAGGGATTCGAGGATAATAATCTACGAAACCATAAAAAGAGGAATTCTAGTCAATAAATGTTGGTTCATTCCTTGCTATTTGCTGTATAATAGGGAAATAAGCGCTTTCTATAATTAAACAAGTAAGGTGCGCATCACGTAAGTATGTGAGGCGAGAATCGCCGGTTTCTGTACGATTAAGTTTAAATATTAAGTGTAATAGTTGCATATTCTTTTTCTACACTCCAAGACCTTTAAATTGATGTATAACATGCCATGGTAACTAAAAACTTTTTTAGTCGCCCACCATATTGGCCGCCATTTTGAAAATATCGAGTGTAAAATTTTCGTAGTTGCATATTCAGTTTCTACACTTCAAGACCTTTAAATTGATGTATAATATGCCATGGTGACTAAATTTTTGTTTATAGTCATCCGCCATATTGGCCGCCATCTTGAAAATATTATGTGCGTTATTTAAATTGTTGCATATTCTTTTTCTACACTTCAAGACCTTCAAATTGATGTATAACATGCCATGGTAGCTAAAAACTTTTTTTTGGTCACCCGCCATATTGGCACAGCCGCCATCTTGAAAATATTAAGTGTAAAAACTCCAAAATTTGCCCATTAGTCTAAAATGCCGAGAGGTACCTGTGTGCCAAATTTTATGTTTCTAGCTGTAGAAGTTTATTAGTTGAAACAAGCCAACGGACGGACAGACAGACAGACATACAGACATACAAACAGGCAGACATACAGACAGGTTTCTTTTTACTTTGCACAGAAACCTAATATACGAAACTACTAAGCCACAAGGATAAATTATTAATAAGGATAAAAAGAAAGTAGAATCCATATATCGAACAAATGTCCCAGTTGACTCAACTAAGTTGACTCGTGTGAAGGGGCTAATGCCTTGTAGTGTCTTTTTAGTTGAATCAACTAGTTAGGATGAGAACGCGAGCGACACATGTGCCTGGCCTCCTAGTCGCCTGGGTGGACGAGTTGACTCGTGTCAAGGGGTTCGGGCGATTCCTTAACATTTGCTTCCCGGCTGCACTCCTTTTCAACCGCCAGTCAACTAGTTGAATCAACTAAGTTGCCTCGTGTGAAAGAGGCCTTACTTGCAAAGTAAGTAAACCTGTATTTTTAATTTGTAATAAAAGGCTATTTATTTATTTATTTTTATTTATTAGTAGAGTCTCACGTCATGAAGTAGACTCACCTCTCATTAAATCATTTTATTAGTGTAACTTATTTTTCTTCCTCAATAGGCACTTATGATGGCCTATGAAGGCTTTTTGAAGGCTGAGAGCTGCTAAATTAAAGTTTTTTGTATTTTACGTGGAGAGACAGTTTATACCAGTGTTTCCCAATCTTTTTTAGCCTGCGGCACTCTATAAAAAAAGTAGCTGATAGCCGCAGCACACCTACACTTCATGCAGGACCGCTGGAAAGTCATCCTGGACCCCATGTCGATAAGTCTACTGGGTCCCACATTTACCAGGGCGTTCGCGGGCCCTGTCTCCAGTAATTCTAAGTCCCAATGATAATTTGTTTTCAATTTCCAGAGGGAATAGTTATTTATGTTACTAGGCAGCAAAATGGAATTTTACAGAAAGTGATTAAGATCAACAAACAACAAAAAAATCAAGACTGTTTCAATTAATGTCCTGCATGTTTTTAATATTTTAATAAGAAATCAGCAAAATAGTACTTTCTAGCCTAAAAACAGTTAAGTAGAGCTTAATCTTGTTGCCGTAAGTAGATAAACATATTTACATGTTGATTTATATAATTTATTTTTATATTGATTTGATTTTTTTTTTTTTTTTTTCAATTTGTAATAAATGTATGTTTATAATAGTGTATTGTGTGCAGTTGTTATTAAAGTTTGTTCATAATAATTTTCCTTGACAAACAATCTAAAATTATTCATATTGTAAAAAAGATAAGATTATTGATTCAACAGAAGACTTAATTACTTGTTATCTAAAGAAATGTTTTTACTATTGGTAAAACCACAATATTAACACACAAAGTGCAATTAGTAGAAATAAACAAGTATAGAAGCAATATTATTTTTACCTTTTTCTAAAATAATTGTGGATAAACTTGAGTAAATAATTACCTGATTTTTCTAACTTGACTTCACTAAAAGGTAAAGATTTGATAATATGACTATTTGCTCTCCAGCAAGTCCACATGTTATGTAATCATATGAAAATATAAACTATTGGGGGTGTTTATTTTAACATTTTATTGTAAATTATTATTATCGCCCTCCACTTGTAAACATTTCTATCCTGAGCGGCCGGTAATGATCCATATTACATCCCTGGGGCCGGTAATAATGCATGCTTTATCCATTACAGGGCCGCTAGTAGTTCTCAGCGTCAGCTGTTCAATTTGTAAACAATCAATATTTTTATATCTGCGATTTGTTTTGGTTATAATTTAACCTTGCGTTTATTGTTTTTGAAGATTACGGCAAAATAGTTTTTTGAAGTTAGTTTACATGTGGTGGGCGATAAAATAGTGTACGCACCACGAGCAGTAAGCGCTATGACAGGTCTCGGACGTTAAACGCACTCGTGCTTTCAAACTTCACCCTCGGCCTGTAATAACGCCCTTACTGCTCTAGGTACGTAAATAGCTATTATTATTATTATTATTTGTAAAATTTGAACAATTTTTTATTTCCTTTAAAATTCACGAAAAACTTTGATCTTTTGGTAAATTCATAATGTACGTGCCAGGCCAAGATTTAGAGCCCCCTCTAACCACCCTTACATATTACCCTTTCTTTAGCACATACAATACAAATTAGCCTTTCTCATTTTCATTTTAGTTGAAATATAATGTTATTTTAATAGTAATATAAGGAATTATTGTTAAGCTATAAGAAGTTGAAAAAAAAAAAAAATGTTACACCTTCATCCATACCTTTACTGGGTTATGCCTTGGATCTCAACTTCATATTTCTTAAAAGTTCCTTCCTTGAAGATGGTGTATGTATGTCAAAACGCGTATGTGAAATTTAATATAAAATTTTGGTAACAATATTGTTGCGTTACTTTCTACCAACTTCTCTAGTCATAGGCTTAACCTAACTACAAGGGGAAGGGGAGGGATCTTGGGTTAAAGCGAGATTAAGGAAGGAAACAAGGTAAGGGTTATGAAGGGAATATCCCTCAGCCCTAGTATATGGGTAGGACTATAGCCCTAGAATAAGGGTAGTACTATAGCTCTAGTCTATCCCACTTTGTACGATTAGTATGTCATAAAAACTTGTAAAGTATGCAGGTAGTAGAGACTTTACTCTATGTTAAAACTGAAGATGATTTAACACGTATTTTGAAACACGTATGTTAATTATTACTAAAAAAAAATTGTGGTGACAACATCGTTGTTTCTTTCCATTAACCTCTCTTGTCATAAAAAACAAAAATAGTTTATACATTGTTTGCAGTTTTTCATTATTAATCCAATTGAACGAGACGAGGAAGTTCTGATCATACCCAAAACATTTCATTTATCCATTTAAGTAGGGTTAATTCAAAACAAGGCAGTAAATATATTACATGGTAATTATAAATGAATAAGGCTGCATCAAGTGTTTACCCACTTGATTATAACAAGAACAATATATACAAATGATACAATGTATTGAAGAGGATTCGAGTGTCCGAGTTTAACCATTTACCTGAAGCAGACCAAACACTTAAATACAGATAAGAAAGCTACACGTGTGTGGATTATCTGTATCACTTTGTGTGAGTGTTTGTAGACAAGAACATCAGCTCAGTCAGGCCCTTATCTGGTGACATCAACTACACATTACTGATAACAGGGGTTAATAATCTTTTCAAAATTTGACTTTGAGTATTATAAATAGTTTCTTCATCTGGGAACATTATTAAGAGTTTATAAAACATAACTACATAACTGTATATAGTAAAAATATAAAAGTGTATGAAATATGATAGAGTAATGAAAAATAACAAGTAAGGCGGCTTCACGTAAGTACGTGAGGGGATAATCACCGGTTTCTGTACCATTAAGTTTAATTATTAAGTGTAATATTTGCAAATTCTTTTTCTACACTTCAAGACCTTTAAATTGATGTATAACATGTCATGGTAACTAAAAACTTTTTTTTAGTCACCAACCATATTAACCGATCCGCCATCTTGGAAATATTAAGTGTAAAAACTCCAAAATTTGTCCAGTTGTTTCAAATGCCGAGATGCACCTGTGTACCAAATTTCATGTTTCTAACTATAGTAGTTTATGAGTTGAACAAGCGACAGACACCAACAGACAGACAAACAGAGACGTTATATTAGGTTTCTTTTTTTTTTACTTTGTACAGAAACCTAAAAATTTGTTTTCTCCAAACAACATTTTAAAAAAACTATTTAAAACTATTTTTTTGGACTCAGGGGACTTCACTTAAATCTATCTAAATTTAAAATCAAATTCCCACACCATCACAATACTTTCTCTTTAAATATAAGAAGGTAAAAAACTCAAAAAAAAAAAACAAAAAAAATCTTTGAACAAATATTTTGAAAAATTATTTTGAAAAAAATTGCATAGAACAAATAAATTATTATGAATTTTTTAAGAAATAATTTAAAATCACAAAGTATTATTGACAGTGTTCTTTTCTAGAGAGAGGACAAAAGCTAGGATATTTTAAATATTTATTTAATTCTTTTGTTGTCAAGTGAAAAAAAAACTTTTTAATTTATTATACTAAAAAAAAAAAAAATAATAATATTAAATATTTATCGCATTAAGCTCGCTTTAATGATAAACCTACGCGATGCTTACAGTCTATAAGATTAGAGTTGGCACAATCAACAGGTGGGAAAATTTTGAGGGAAACGATTTTATTGCTCCCCCATGTTGAATGCAACTTCAGAAAAAGTATTCTCTACTCTACCCCTCTTCCACAAAAAAAATATAACATGGCATCACTAATTTTCCCTTTTTATAACCCCAAAACTACCTCCACGT
>KZ651169.1:174952-186191 GCA_001010745.2 Gerris buenoi | reverse complement strand
AAAAAAAAAAAAAAAAAAAAAAAAAAAAAAAAAAAAAAAAAAAAAAAAAAAAAAAAAAAAATGTAAAATTTAGAATGTAAAATTTAACACAAGCAAGGCTTGAGGTTAGTAGAAAACTAATTATTATTATTATTTTAATTTTTGTAAAGTGATTATATTTCTTTTTATATATATAAGTTATAACTTTATTAATGGAAATCATTTTTCATTTTATTTTATTTTAGGTCTGATGATGCCCGAAATGGGTGAAATATAACCATTTTTGATTAACAAATTGTTAATTTGTACTCACCTGTATGATCCCTTGAAAGAAATTATCCAAAGTTACAAAGGTGCAAACTTGAAAGAATTATTCTTCAACTGTAATATTTTAATGTCGCACTTACCACTAGAGCAACAAATCTATAATGGTTTGTTATTTGCAACTCAACTTCACGACTAAAGGTTATCTATCTATCAGTCAAACTATACTCTCGGAGAGCTCTTGATATTGTCTCCAGCCATTGTTTGAACATGACTATTTAAAATGCATTAATTAAGTAGTAATTAATTAAAAGTAGTATTCAACAGGAGGTTAACTTTTTATTTTTATTCCCAATAAAAAAAAGATGATTTTTTATTAATATTTTGGGTAACTATATTTTCCCACGAAAAACTACTTATATTGTTAGATGCTTATTTAAATAAACAAAATTTAGAACTTTTTTTCCATCAAAATTGTTCAAATAGTTTTTGAGGAATTGCTTTCACATTTTTTCAGAGATTTTGGGGGGTTGCGCCCCTAAATTTAGAGCTAAAAGTAATTTCTCGGTTTCACCTCTAGGAATGATTTTTCCTAACCTGTACGCCAAATTTCATCAAAATTGGCCAAGTAGTTTTTAGGCTGCACACTCGTGACAAATGCTCTACAGAACACAGAGGGACAATAATTAAAAGCCACTATTTTAGACTCAGGGGCCTCAAAACATGTAAATAAATCAAAATCAAATTTTTCACATTATCACAATAATTTCTGTAATTCAAATTACAATTATCAATAACTACGGGAGACATACAGAGAAAAATAGACCCCCGCACCGGTGCGGGGGTCTATTTTTCTCTGTATGTCTCCCGTAATAATTGATAATTGTAATTTGAATTATTTAAAATTTAATCTTTGGGTAGTAAGAAAACAACCAAAAAACTTAAAAATAATTTCTGTTTATATAATATGCTACATACATGAGAAAGTAAAAAAGTGGGAACAACCTGGAGATTAGCCATTGACCCATGTGAATGGAAGAAATTTTCTTCCGCTCTAAGCTCCGCTTAGAGGAATAGGTCATTTAAAAAGCATGTCTGGAAAGATACAGACAATGGTCTTAAATTTTGTGTAAAAATTATTTAATGAAAAAAAAAAAATTATTAATAATAAATATAAATAAAATATGTTAAAAAGTATAATAATCAGACAGATTGACTTGGTTTGAAGATGTGGGTATTTTATCCTTGATTTACATCTTAATTTTTTTTATAATGTATCTAGATGGTTCGGGGTTAGAGGTGATTAGATTACATAGATTAGATTTTTATATTTGTTTAAGCTACAAACTTTTACAAATACGAGTTTGGTAACATTACAATAATAATTAATAAATAACAAATAAACAATAATAGTCGAGGAGATAGTGTCCAAAAAAGTGTCTGACTAACCTCAAGCTAGAATTTTGTGTTTAAGTAAATCTTTTGGTGCCTTTTAAGAATATGTGGTCGGCTAAGATTGTCTACGGGACATAGCTTGGCAATAGGCATTTGAAAAAAACAAACCTGTGGAGAGCGGTCATGCCCCGCCCTTATTAGTGGACAAGGCGATTTTAGTTAGTAACTTAGTTAGTAGACCAATAATCAAGTTAGTGGTAGTTTGTCCCTTAATGTGTTAGTTCGTCAAATATTACTTGATATCAAAGTGCTCCCCTGTCAAGGGACAAACTACCATTTTTTTTTTTTTTTTTTTTTTTAATTCTTTATTGTCATAACTTCAACTACATACATTATGTAACACGAAGTCTTGGTAGTGAATTACAATTTATATTAACATTATGGTATTGGCTTGATTCGGGTGGTCACCCAGTGGTGGCACTCCGTAGCGTGTTTTATTATACTCATGCATATTTCTATTTGTTATTACATATATATTTACATGTAGATTTAAATGTTAGGTTACCAGGTTTAGAAGGTCCCTAGGCCATTCTCTTTTTAGTCACCGGCGAGGAGCGGTTGGGATAGTAAGTGAGGAAAGGGATTGGACATTTGGATTTGGGTGCAAGGTCAATTTGGTGTGAAAGTTTTTATATCGTTCTATGGCCAGGTTTCTAATAAAAGGGACATTAAGATCTTTATGAATTACAATATTTGGTACGTAGAATGGTAGATGAGAAAGTTTCCTGAGGATTTTTGACTATAGAGATTGTAAGCGACGGATGTTCGATGGTTTGGTGGAGCCCCAGAGTTCTATTCCATAGGCCCAGGAGGGTTTTAGAATTGTGTTGTATATTTGTAATCTGTGGTGGAGAGGAAGTTTTGAGCGAGTGTTTAGCAGTCGTAGAAGGAGTTTGAAGCGTCTGTTGACTTCCATCCTTTTTAGGCGTGTGTGTGGGTTCCATGTAAGTCTTTTGTCTAAGTGAAGCCCCAGGTAGCGGACTTCGGATGCTGAAGGAATAATTGCGTTATTCAGGAGAACTGGCGGGCAGTATCCGTGACGTAACGTAAAGGTCACTTGTACACTTTTTGTTTCATTGATTTTTATTCTCCATTTTTTAAACCATGTTTCTAGGCTTATCAGATGCTCTTGGAGGATATTTGATGCTTCTGATGGGTTTTTGTGGGTGCAAAGAATAGCTTTGTCGTCTGCGAAGGTTGCAAGTTGTGTGGAGGGATGTTGAGGAATATCAGCTGTGTAGAGGTTATATAGAATAGGAGAAAGGATGCTGCCTTGAGGAACGCCTGCTTGGATAAGGCCTACAGGGGAGAGGGAATTTTTTACTTTTACACGGAAAAATCTGTTGGAGAGGTAGGATTGGATAATAAGGTAGTAAGTGTGAGGAAGGATTTTCTTGAGCTTCCAGGGCACTACCATTAACTTGATAATTGGTCTACTAACTAAGTTCGTAGTCAGGATGGTGCAAATTACATGATCCACCAAAAAGGGCGGGGCATGACCGCTCTCCACCAGTTTTTTTGTTTTTTTTCAAATGCCTATTGGTAAGCTATGTTCCGCAGACAATCTTAGCCGACCATATATTTTTAAAAAGCTCCAAAACATTTACTTGTATACAAAATTCTAGCTTGATATTAGTCAGACACTTGTTTGCAACCTATCTCCTCGACTATAAAGAATATTCTCACAGTTAAAAATAAAATACTTCGATACTTAGAGCCAAGATTTATTTAATAAAATAATTATGGAGTTGCAATGATCCCTTCCAGTTGTGTCATTTTTTGTTCCGCTACTCTGAAAATTTGGGTTAGTCGTTAGTCATTGAGAGTAGAGGTTTTTTCAGTTTAATTTTTTTTTTCTAAGTGTGTGAAACACACACACTAAAGCATCACCGTGGTTTTCATAATACCCTTGTCACGACTTTGCCTCGGCAATAGCAAAGGAAACCAGCAATACACAGGAAAAAACAATAAAAGATTTGGCAAAATTGAAGGAGATGATACAGTTGAGAATTGCTTGACGGCATAAATATGCTTAATTTATACACGTATGAGATTATATCCCTTTGTCGAGCAGTATATTTGTACGTTGTAACAATTGATAAATTATACATTTATGAATTGTTCATAGGAGAGTTGATATCCCTTAGTCTAAAAAAATACGTTGGAGTGAGGCCTTGCTATCATTTCTGTAAACCACCTCATATTCTTCAGTTTTACTCTAAAGTTTCAAACACAACTAAAGATAATCATACTAAGTATATAGTAAGTAAGGTCTCAAATCGTTTAACCATCTAGGGAGTCTAAGCATAAAAAGCTCACAAATTATGTAACTATCATTAGCATTAAATGTTTTCTAATGTAGTTTGTGCCTCCTGGACCAGTAGAAAATAGGGCAGTGAATGTCATGCTATTACCATTTAGTAATTCGATAATTATATGAAGCGAATGTAATATATCTTAATGTAATTTTAATGATCAAAGCACTTAATAAATCTTAGAAGGTTGTTAGAGCGTAATAGCGATTTTTGGGACGCAAACCTTCTATAGAGGTTGAATAAAATTTATTAAAATAAATGCCTACATGGATCTAAACTAAAATCGACGTAAGAGGAATGTGCGCACTAACTTGGATATTACATTACAGTGAACTGAACTCACCCCAAGACGAAGATATGTTCAGTCCTTTGAACAGGAAGTCCTCCAGATTTGTACCCAACCAAAAACTCATGTGCATCATTTTCTTTGTTTTTGTTTCAACTTTTCAGCATTTATTGTAAAAATGTGACAAGGTTCGTCAAACTCGATAAAACAATTTCACATTTCCGACGACGAAAAATAAAGAACGAAATGACAAGACGGAGATTCCGAAAATAGAACGAGAATAAAATGTTATTTAATATTGCGCGTACATCGAGGCGGAGAAGGAGACTAAACCTAAACCGACTACTGAAGAGATAAACAATTTAGTTATCGCGACCGCAAAGAAATAATAAGGCAGTTCAAGGTTTCATCTGCTTCTAGCTATCGGCCTTTCACCCGTTCATTAATCCGCATAGCTGGTTTTATAATTTTGTTTCGTAAACGTAATCTGAAATCAATTCGAACCGAAGATAACGACACTCCCCTCCTTAGATACTGATAGCAACTAATGCCAAGAAGCGGACGATAGGCAATGTTTATCTATAAAGACGGCAACTCGCCGCTTTGGCTTTGAACGACTTCTGTCACACTTTCCCCGGTAACTGCCGAGGTGCAACGGACAGAACCAAGGACGAACAGATCTATTGAGAAACAGAACTATTACGAAATCACCTATGAAATAAAAACCGCATAAGTTAAAAAAAAATTGTTTATCCTAGATTTTTTTATTTTTATTTATTCTGTTCTTATTCTTTGTATTCTTCTTTAATTTGACAAACAGTGTTGCTAACAAAAAAAAAATTATGATTTTTTTTTTTAAATGCCTATTTATAAATAAAAATGTAATAATTATAATTAATTTATACTTATTTAAAAAAAATCTTAAAGAATATTTTAAATTAAACTAATTTTAATTTGAGAAGCAATCTCTTAGAAAAAAAAAAATGTTATGAAAAGCCGTTATTTCGGCTTTTCGAACGAGCTTTCAAAGTTTCAAAATAACGTTCGTTTCTTGTTACTTGTATCTGTATCTGTTT
This sequence comes from Gerris buenoi, assembly GCA_001010745.2. Taxonomy (NCBI): domain Eukaryota; kingdom Metazoa; phylum Arthropoda; class Insecta; order Hemiptera; family Gerridae; genus Gerris; species Gerris buenoi. The sequence goes on along the minus strand of KZ651169.1, from coordinate 180,816 downwards.
ATAGTTTATATGTGTTTCAGGTGTATGTTCTTTGGACTTGTGTTTATCTGTTGTTTTAGAGAAGTTTTTAATCGGTTTTAATTAATTTTTGCCCTGTTCTGTTCGTTATTATATATGGTTCTTTTATTTATTAAAATTTTCGTTTAAAAACAAAGTATCAAAATGAACGGCTTTGGCTTGGAGGAAGACGAACAGGAGAACTTATATTTTCCTACTAACTTCAACAAGGATAGCAAATGCAAATTCAAAAGGTTCGTTACTTACAAATAAATATTGCATTTTAGATGTAATTGCATATTTTGGTAAATTCGGTATATCTTTGTATTTGGTTATATATTAAATGAATACCTTTAATTAATTGTGACAGTAAAAGGTGAAGTCAAGTTCTTCTTATGTTTAATTACTATATACATAATAACCTTCTCTAAATATGTATACTTGTACAGTATATGTATTGAATTTATAATTTAGCCGTTGTATTTAAACTTAAAGTAAAAGTTACCTGCGAAAACCTGCCTGTTGTAGACTAAAAACTATATAGGATGGATGCCATTTACCAATTCTTAGTCACTTTTATTATAGATAATTTCATTGAATCACACTCAGATCACATGCAGATTTACCGTGATAACGTCTAGGTGTTTAACATAAAGATGTACTAGGTACATTATAATAACAAGTATGATAAGATCTCTTGTAAACATAGGAGCAATGATGGCGTGCCATTATCTCTTTCTTGTAAACATAGGAGCAATGATGGCATGCCATTATCTCTTTCTTGTAAACATAGGAGCAATGATGGCATGCCATTATCTCTTTCTTGTAAACATAGGAGCAATGATGGCATGCCATTATCTCTTTCTTGTAAACATAGGAGCAATGATGGCATGCCATTATCTCTTTCTTGTAAACATAGGAGCAATGATGGCATGCCATTATCTCTTTCTTGTAAACATAGGAGCAATGATGGCATGCCATTATCTCTTTCTTGTAAACATAGGAGCAATGATGGCATGCCATTATCTCTTTCTTGTAAACATAGGAGCAATGATGGCATGCCATTATCTCTTTCTTGTAAACATAGGAGCAATGATGGCATGCCATTATCTCTTTCTTGTAAACATAGGAGCAATGATGGCATGCCATTATCTCTTTCTTGTAAACATAGGAGCAATGATGGCATGCCATTATCTCTTTCTTGTAAACATAGGAGCAATGATGGCATGCCATTATCTCTTTCTTGTAAACATAGGAGCAATGATGGCATGCAATTATCTCTTTCTTGTAAACATAGGAGCAATGATGGCATGCCATTATCTCTTTCTTGTAAACATAGGAGCAATGATGGCATGCAATTATCTCTTTCTTGTAAACATAGGAGCAATGATGGCATGCAATTATCTCTTTCTTGTAAACATAGGAGCAATGATGGCATGCCATTATCTCGCTTGTAAACATAGGAAACACTCTAAGGGGGCATTGGGAAACACAAAGCGGTCATTCTCTCGGTCGACCGGTGGTTTGTTGTGGTAAGTGTCATGGCGGCGTGGTTAGTGTGATGTTTCCGAACGGCTCCGGTTCAAGACTGCGGTCGACCGAAAAGGTTATAAACATAGAGAGGTTACAAATATATATTCGTTTTTGAATGGTTAGATGTGAGATCGAGGATCTTATTTATAAAATTAATATTTTATATTTATAAGATCCTTGCTTGAGATAGAAGTGATCTGTGACTATTCCTCAAGTAAATAAACTCTTGCAGCGGCACCCCTTTAGGTTAAATCTGTATAATATAACTGTCATTCCTTTCCTTTTTCCTTTAACTAAAAACTCTACACAACGTTCAGCAGCATATTCCTCCTTAAACCTTGCACTGCACTGTTTACATCGATAATATCAACTTCTTCTGTGTAAAAATGATACATTTATAATCTCTTAAATGTGCAAAATATGCAAATGAACAGTTTAATAAATGGATATATGGGATATATGTAATCTCGCATGTATAAATCAAGTAAAGTTAAGCCACCAAGCGATCCTCGGTCACACAAGCTCCTTCAATTCGGCCAGAGGTTCTATTTAAGATTGTCTAAAATAACAACTTATCAGTCTTATTACAAACTTACTCAAGACGTATTTTCTCTAAGAGAAAATTAATAATGTTTTAAATGAATTTTAACTTTAAATTGAGAACAGTAGGTACATCATTGAAGTAGAAATCGTTTTTAGGCAGACGCACATTTTGAATGACTGAAATAATGACATAAAAAGGAAAAATGTGTGTATAATATAACAGAAAAAATAAAGAAAGGCCTGAAGATGCCTCAAAGGAGGTGAAATATATCCATCATGGAGTAGTTGTAAAGTTTTATTAATGCCCTATAGACCTGTATACAGAAGAATAAAATAGATTAAAGGGTAATACACAACAAGTACGTAAAATAATAACTATATCGGTATCTAAAAAATTTAGAAAAGTAGGATTGGTAAAAAAAAAGCAAATAACTATTAGGACAAAGGTATATTTATAATGAACTGTGGTACAAAGGAATATCACGCTTTCCATCTTTCAGTTTTGATATATTATTATATATCATGATATATTATTATTATATTAATATTGTTATTATTCGTCACAAAATGACCCACAAAATTCATTTTAATTTCAAAATAAAAAAGGTGAATAACAAAGTAAAACAGTGCCGATAAAGGTTCATGTTTCATAAAAACTAATAAATTTTTTTTTTTTTTAAAGATTAGCAAAACAAAAATACGCAAAAAGAGAAAACACATTTTAAATTATTTGTTTTTGTTTATTTTTTACGATGACATTTTGCCAAAGAAGGTAACATTATGGTTGCTGACCAACTACTAACCGTATTTCGAGTTCGGTCGAAGCGGTCGACCGCTAAAACGACCGAAGCTTTACGAATGCGGTCGGTTGTTTAGGTTGGTGTTTCCGGACACACCGGTTACTTTTCGGTCGACCTGGTTAGTGTATCTGAACGCACCCTAATTATTAGAGTTCGGATTTTGCATATTTGCATATATTTTTTTTATTGCCCCAAGTGATTTTTCTTTACGAATTATGTTTGGAATGCACTAGGCCACTTTAAATTCAAATTTAAAATTTCATATTTTGCATATTTCGGACATTATTGCATATAATTGCATATTACTGGCATAAGGGCATATTATTACATATTTTTGCATAAATATTCTATTTTTTGAGAGAAATTTCCACTAAGGTGCGTATTTTTGTACGATGTTTCTAGTCACACATATATTATCTAGGTACCAAAACCTTTTGAGGATTAAAAGGAATTCACTGTGTAGCGCTGCACGTACCCCCTGTCCTAAGCTTCTGCCAGGACAGGGGGTTTACCAGTCCCTACTGGTTGATACCTTAAGAAGGCTGTTTTCTTGTTTTTTGACTTAATCCGGGACAAAGCAACCACTGACGATTTATAGAGTGCTGCCCTTATTATCGGATTAAAATAACTGCATTAACCAAATTAATGCACAACACGTGCATTAGAGTATTACATTAAGGTTATAGAGGGCTCGAAGAATCGGCAAATTTGGCTATTCCAAAAGCAAAGAGTGCCCTTAATTCAGAGATTAACATTTATTAAAGCTTATTTCAGGGACCTTCCGAATATAATTGAAAAACTGGGTCCGATAAGGGAAAGACTTAGACAAAAAATGGACACAGTTCTCCACTGTAATCCGGGCTGGTCAACTGTGGAGAGCGTCACCCAAATCCTGGAAGGGGCGGAGGTTAGAGACGAAATAGAAAATCTGACCCCAGCTGACGTCGCTGCCCTAAAATATGTCCCAGTAGTGTTGTGCGACGCTGAAAGAATGTTTCACATTTAAAAATGGTTCCTTCAGACCGCAGTAAAAATTTAAGATTATAAATTTGGAGGAAGTCTTAATAGGTCAAATTTTCTTACTGTTTCCTAACTTCAAATAATTTATTAAAAATTAATTGTAAAATAATGGTAAATTTTAATTGTTTTTAAAATATAGTCAATATCTCTATTTTTGGTGGTTATTCTTGTGTATTCTACTGCCTAATCTTCAAATGCCAGGTTTTTGATTATTTTAAACCCTCTAAATGCACTTTACTTAGCACTACTCAATATTTGTAGCTGCCTATTGGAGTTTATATATTAGGAATAAATGCATATTTAAGTGCATATATTTGAGATAAGTGCATATATTTGGGATAAGTGCATATTTTAGTGCATATATTTTAGGAATAAGTTGCATATATTATGTGCATATTTCACAATTTTCAAATGCATATATTGAGGTTTTTAAGTGCATATCGATCCGAACTCTACTAATTATATATGCATTATAGTTGTCAGTTTTTCCATTTCTATGTGTGATGCCCCAGATATGCTGCATCAACCAATATGGCTAGTTCTTTACAAGTTTTTCAGTAATAATTATAATTAGCATTAATATTGTTTTATTTCAGTGAAATTAACATTGTCTATCTATAATGTATATTTAATTTCTTTAACCTGTTTTCTATTTTTAGAAAACAGAACAAAAAAAATTCTCTAATTGGTTCAAAGTAAAAGTGTATACTCTATGTTTTGTTGTGGTTTCAGTCGGCTGGGTCGAAGGAAGGCGAGACCTAACTCGGCTACACACCCCATGACTCCGGCCCGGAGCCTCGTACTGGAAGCTAAGCAGGGAGAAGCACTCAAAGACATTGCTAACATCCTCCAGGAACCCAACCCTACGCTCAATGATTCCTTCGTGAGTGACTCGAGCTCCACCATCACAGACACCAGGTCTAGTAACATGTCCGAGTCTTTCAAAACCCCCGGCAGATCGTTCTATCTGCCTTGCATCGAGGATTCACCCCTAGACCCTCTTCAGGGTGAGTTACTCTGTCTACATGATTTATTGGTTCGTTGTGAAGGCTTTGTACATTAAATTCTACACTTATAGGTACTCTTTGTTACTCACCATAATAGATATGATTGTGGTGGATAACAAAGTAAAAGAGGCACATTCATACGTGGACATGTAAATAAAAAAAATGGCTATTTTTTTATATTTTTTTTTCTTTCATTTTTTTTAACTAATTTTTATTATTATAATAAGAGCTTAACTATTGAGAATGGTTATTTAACTGTGATATAAGAAACAATATATGGTTACACTACTATCACAATGTCTTAAAATGAATATAATCCTCAAATATTGGCTCCAGTTAAAAGGAATTAAATTATTTGATTTTTTAAATGTTTAGACAATCTACCTAATCAGTTCATCCAGTAATGGCAAGGCAAGGATCATACTAACTTTTATTGAAAAAAAAAACATAATTTTAAGTCCAGTTTGTTTGACAGTAGGCTCTTTATCTGAAGTATTGCATTAATACGTATAAATAAGTTAAAATAGAATTAAATAATATAATTTATAATATCTGACATGGAATCAACGCACAGCAAAAAATGCTTAACTGTGATATGTACTTGAAATTTTTTACTCTGTTCATATCATAGACAGTATTAAGAAAGGATTTTGTGAAATTTTGATTTTGGTACACAGGGGTAAGGGGTACAAATGTCAAAGTAATAAATGCCCTTCATGATGGATATTGTTGAAAAGCTCTGTAAGAGTACAGTAATTGTTGTTATGTACAGTTTTGTCATCTTTTCATTTAGGAGGGGGGTAAAATGGAAAAATATAGCTGTCTCTAATATAAGCGGCAAAGTCCTGATTGACCGATGTAGAATCAACTTACAGCAAAATCTGCTTAACTGTAGAGTTACCATATTTCAAATCTAAAAAACGGGGGGGGGGAATTTTTTAGGGAGGTCCGGCCCCCCCCCCCC
>KZ651169.1:143896-169834 GCA_001010745.2 Gerris buenoi | reverse complement strand
AGTACATATGCGTGAAAATTCTAACTAAACATAACCCCTGGGTCGAAAATAATGTTTTGATTAAAAAAAAAAAAAAATAATAATAATAATAATAATAATTAACTATTTACAGTTAAAACGAAAATCGTCCCTAGTATATAGAGCCTTATCTATTTATTTTTTAAATTAGTTTAAAAGAAGGTTGTGAGTTTCAATGTCAATTTTGTTCAACAATTTGCTTGTTTTAATCAGACGATGTGTAGATATCATTGGTGGCATAGTTGTGTTGCTTGTGAACAAGGTGCTGGAAGTGATGTTGAAAGGATACCAAGAGATTTAGTGTGTATAATGAAGGCCACGTTAGTACCCTTAATTCCTTATAAACTTGTCTACACAGTTCATTCCCTTTATTTCCTGTCATAATCCTGACTACTTTCTTTTGTAGGAGAAAAAGAAATACATGTGGGGTCGCGGGACACCCGGTAGGAACGAAGTTCCTTACATTTTTCATTAAATATAAATTATAAAATCACATAAAATGCTAAAGACGTATAAACTGTTAACTACGATTTATTTTCGATATTTATGAAACGAAGTGACATATAACAAAAATAAACAAAACAAGTAACAGGGTTCCATAATAACATTTTTTCCCGCCTTTTTGAAGCTTACGTTTACGAGAGCTTTGCGTGTGAACGCTTGGATGGATAACGTTTTCCAACGTACTCAGCCTGGGCATTGGTAAAATGAATATGTGTACCAAATTTCAACTAACTCGGTGATCTTTTACTCAAGTTATCGTCATCAGTAGATATTTCGTGACAGATTACACGTGACGGTGATTTTGGTCGTTTTTTTCGGATTCACTCCCAACTCCGAACGTGCCATAAGGAACTTTGCCATTAATTCCATTAGATGAATACAATACTCTCCAAATTGTAGTTTGGAGTCTATCTATGTATGTACCGTAAAATCTCGCGTATAATACGCACCCGTGTATAATACGCAGGCAACATTTTGAGCTACAATTTGGGGAAAATTAAATATTCGCGTATAATACGCACCCGACTTTTCCGTCAAATTTTAGAAATAAATCGTTTATAATACGTACCTAGAATGATATATTTTGCACATTTTACATGTAATTTCCAATATTTATTACGTAATATTATTACTTGCGAGGTCAGATGGCTAATAACACTAATAAGGTGTCTATTTTATAAGAAAACTGGGTGCTTTCTAATCAAATAGATAAATTTGTAGAAGGTCCTCCTTTAAAGTCAATCGTTTGTTATCAAGCCGGTGTTATCACATGGTGTAATCACCAGTGTAATCTCACGGCGGTACCGCTTTTTGAGAGAAACAAAAAAATTAACTTCTATCTACCTTTATCAATGACTTGATCAGCTTGCAAAATAAAATAACATAACTATGATGATAACAAGTCTTTCGTCTATAAAAAAAAGAGAATCAGTTTTTGTTTAAAAAAAAAGTATGTTTACCTTATGTTTTTTTTATTATTTTTCAATTATTGAGGTAAAATTTAAGTTGTAAACGAAGTATTTTTTTTTTTCACTCGTGTATAATACGCACCCCTATTTTGGAAGGAAAAATGAGGTAAAAAAAGTGCGTATTATACGCGAGATTTTACGGTATTTAAAAAAAGCCAATAGAAACTGAGTAATATAGTAATAACTAACTATGCTAATAAAGGTATAATAAGTAAGAAAATAAATGTAGACAACACCAATTAGACTGGGAAGTCATTGGACAATCATCAACCATGATGACTAATTAATTTAACTACCAGTCTCTTCTCTCAATACTGCAGTTGCACCAGTAAATATTTAATAACTCTAGTTCTAATTAACAAAATAATAAATACTTGATTTAAAGAGAATTTTTTTTTTTGAGGTTTAAGCATTCTAATCAGAAGTTAAATCAGTCGACTATTGCGGACGCCATAAGCGCTCAAAGTCAATTAAAAAAATATATAGCTCTATTTTAGGTAGAACCGATGAAGTTACGACACAAAGTCATAAGGACCAAAGTTGTAGATCTTATAAAATCAGTTACCGCTGGCGCAATCAGCAGGAATGTGTAAAATGAAAAAGTATCCAACAAATTTTCAATTCTGACCAATGTACAGACAAAACTTTAATTATATAGATTAGGGTTGCTGTTTGTTTAATATAATGCTTGATTTTATAATAAAGGAGGCCCGTGGTTCGAATCCCGGCGCTGAAGTCTATTTTTCTCTGTCTGTCTCTTGTTGTAAATAGTAATTATAATTATTTAATTTAAATTATAATGCTTAGTTGTTTTGTTTTGATTTGTTTGTAGGCACTGGGGGAGGACAGCCGGCTGCTGGCTATTAAGTGTGTGGATCTACAGTCTGTGGATCAAACTATAGCCGACGGATATCTCAACGAGATCAATCTTCTGGCCAGGCTACAGTGCTGCCCCTCGGTCATCAGGAAATTTAACCAGTCAGTATATCTGCGCAGTGATATTACTTCTCTTTAAGGTTCTTATAAAGAAGTGGGTTTTTTTAAATAAGGGGAATTATAAATGTGTTTAGGTATCCTCTTAATGAAAAATAACTTAATATTTATATTATTCTTTAAGGGGCCTTTCACAGCAAAGATGCACTCTGCGTCCTGGTCGCAAGTGGCATGTGCGTCTTGCATCCTTATGAAACGAGCGTTCACACCCAAGTGGCACGTGCTACTTGCATCTTCTTATCTCTTTTGATTGAATTCCTCAGTTTTTTCAGTGCATTTTGGGTTTAAATGATGAATTATCAATCATCCGACTCTTCAGACGATGTGTGAATTAAGTACGAATTTTCAATGGTGGAGTGTGTATGTAGACCCACCAAATAAGGACGCACGCTAATAAAACACCAGCCGGCTGGTTCTTGAGTCTCACATGCCACTTGCATCTTCGGTGTGAAAGCTCTTGTTCAGTTATACAGTCCGGTATTCAAGATGCATGCATCTTGCCACCAGGACGCATGCATCCTGAGACTTGGTACTCCGGTGTGAAAGACCCCTAAGATTACTTCCATATAGACTCCTATATGTACAACTTTACACAGTAGAACCTCGCTTACACGACCCTCAATAACACGACAACCCCCAATTACAAGTGCAATTTTCAAATCCCCTTGAGATTGCCATAACACATAATGTCAAATTAACCTCTATAATACTACTATTATTATCCAAACAACCTCAATAATACGGATTTTTTCCAATAAACAACATAACTCAGAACCTCTATAACAAGTTGTTTTGAGAATTCAACCTCTATAACGCGACTCTATACAGGAATGGATCGACCTTGAACAAGTCTAGACTTGAAATCCCTGCCCATCAACCTCGATAACACGACTGATGGCCAAAATAACCTTGATAACACGACAACAAAAAGGGCACCTGAATAACAAGGCTGTTTCCCTAATCCCCTTGAGACACTTCTTATCGAGGTTCTACTGTATTTATCGTTTTAAATAGACCAACTGATACTTCAATTAAACAGGCTAATAAAGTTCTGTATATGTTTAATAAAAATTCCCTTTGTCAATTTCCTCTTTTAATGAAGTTCTAGGTGTTCCGGTGGTGACCACGTCTCGAAGGGTGTGTGTCCTGATGTTTCGCTCCTACTCCTAGAAGCATCTTCAGGGGTGTTCATGGTGTCCTAGGTTGAAGACAGGTGTGAACTGACTCAAGACAGGCGACTTGAGTCAGTTCACACCTGTCTTCAACCTAGGACACCATGAACACCCCTGAAGATGCTTCTACCAGAAGGAGCGAAACATCAGGACACACACCCTTCGAGACGTGGTCACCACCGGAACACCTAGAACTTTATTATAATTGCAACTGCGGAAGCCTACGAATATTGATTTCCTCTTTGTTGCCGCCTTTAGGAGTTCATAAATTCAACTTTCCCTTGAGTTTTCTTAGCTCTCCCCTGTTGTTTGGTAGAGAGTATTTGATAGTAGAGTTTTAATCAAATTTAAAGCTTGTGTTCTGATTATTGTGCTCTGTTTTTATTAAATGATTACTACTGATGACTATAAATTATGGCTACTGATGATTATAAATTATGACTACTGATGATTACAAATGATTACTACTGATGATTACAAATTATTACTACTGATGATTATAAATGATGATTACAAATGATTATTATTGATGTTTGTGTTTTCCAGTGAGTACAAGGAACAGAGTAAGAAGTTGCTGGTGGTCATGGAGAAGGGAGATGTTGATTTCTCTAATCTTATCAAATCGATAACAAAGACAAAGAAGATATCTATACCCATGATAATATACTACTGGACTGAGATGCTCAACTGCGTCAACGATATACATCAGAACGGTACCCCTTTTTACTACGCTTTTATCAGCTTGCTTTCTTGTTTGTTTGTTTGTCCAGTACAAATCTTGCAATCAATTTTTAACTGACTTCCTGAGTAGCTGGACACTTGAAACTTTTTGAATAGCTCAGAACACAATGACAATACATTATTTTAATACTTTTAGCCATTTTTCAGCGGAATTTGTCGTTTTTAGCATATTTTGCTGTATGGAAGTTAGTTCGGAAAAAAATCCGCAAGTTATTTTATTTGTTATTACATGAGCCATGTCATTAATTTAAAAAAAATTAAAAACGTTCTTTTTATCTTGTAATTATTTTATTTTAAATGCATAGACTTCTATCGTGATTTTGTAGAACTTTCTCATAGTGAATAACAGGGGTGCAGAATATGTGTGACTACCCCAAATTTCCCCAGAACATACTTTTTTTCATTAAAATTTCCCCAATCGAACTTTTCGATGTTAACCGGATAACAGGCTATCTTTATTGTAACGTTTACTTAGTAATTCTACTGATGGTCTAGGTTCGTTGTTTGTTTCTTCTTCCTTGCCATTCACAAAACGCACAATTCACCTGTTGTTTACTTTGAAAGTTGTCAAGTGTGCACTTAAATACCTGCTATAATTATATAATGCTATAATAATTACATGTATTATTATAGTAGTATGGTACGCGGTACTCAGGTAATCACTTCAGTGATATCTAATAAAAACAAATTACAAATTATTTCACACACTGTCTTTAAAGCGAAAATTTAAAATATATAGGAGGTAACTACCCATACCTAATTAAAGAAAATATTTATAACTTAAAATTTCGCCACTTATATAAAAACACTTAATACACTTAATAAAAACAATAAACCAAATGAAAAAAATAATAAAAACTTAATAAATTCAAAAATGTTAGGAGTTTATATTCGTCCAGATTTTTCTGCCATTGTAAACGTAAAAAAGCAAACAAATTAAATACAAAAGCCACTGCAAATAACCAATTTAGATACAAGATATAATATACTGATTTCAAACATAATTGCCGACTTAGACACAAGTCGATCACCGAATTCGAAAACTATTTCAGACCCTTCTACTTTCTTGCAGGTTTAAAAAAGGAGTAAGTACTTACCTAAAATCTCGCGTATAATACGCATCCGTGTATTTATAATACGCAGCCAACATTATGAGCTATAATTTAGGGAAAATTGAATATTTGCGTATAATACGCACCCAACTTTTTCGTCAAATTTTAGAAACAAATCGTGTATAATACGCACCTAGTTAAAATAATGAAATATTTTGCACATTGTACATGTAATTTGCAATATTTATAGCGTAATATTTTTATTAAAGAAAAGATTTTTACCTACAATTATACGACTACTAAAAATTTTGTTATAGTTTTAAGTTTAAAAAAACTTTGCAACACACTAACAGAAAACTAGATATATACTATTTTTAAGGTATCTAATTATCCATAAATAAAATTATGGATGTGGAATATGGATAGGTATTCTTCTTAATTCTTATAAATACAAGGAAAAATAATATAAAGACATCAACAATTCGTAGAAGGGCTGCCTTTGAATTCAGTCGTTTTTTATCAAGCCGGTGTAATCACACGTTGTAATCTCACGGCGGTGCCGGTGTTTGAGATAAGAATAAAAATTATCTTCTATCTACTTTTATCAATAACTTTGATCAATTAACGAAATAAAATAACATAACTCATAACTTTGATGATAAAAAGTCTTTCTAAAAAAAACAAAATCTGTCTAAAAAAAGAGGGAGACCAAAAAATAAGTAGGTAACCAAAATTGAGGTAAAANCCCCCCCCCCCCCCATTTTTTCCTACTAAAATTTCCCCAGCCCTGCCCCGATTTCCCCCGAACCTCGTTCTGGCGTTCGGACATATTCTGCACCCCTGGTGAATAATAGTCCAGGAGATAGTGTGCGAAATAGTGTCTGACTAACATCACACTGAAATTTTGTGTTCAAGTCAATCTTTCAGTGCCTTTTAAGAATATATATAATAAATATATTTATAGAATAATATATTTATAGAAGACTAAGTTTGTCTGCGGGACAGCTTGGCAATAGGCATTTGAAAAAAAGAAGCCAACGGAGAATGGCCATGCCCCCCCCCCCTTTTTTTAGTGGACAATTTGATATCTTCATGATCCTGAATACAAAAATTAATTAGTAGACCAAAAACCAAGTTTTTGGCAGTTGATCACTTAATAGTCTTTGATTTGGAGTAATATTTCTTTATCTGATCCAATATTTCTTTATCTGATCCAATATTTCTTTATCTGATCCAATATTTCTTTATCTGATCCAATATTTCTTTATCTGATCCAATATTTCTTTTGTTAAATTAGACTACGCATTAGACAATTGACCAGGTGCAAATAAAAATGTGATAAATTTATACACCGAGTCACAATTTTATAAAAATATTTGACAGTTTGGTTAAAATCTCTTTGTTATTTCCTGTTATAATTTGTCTACAAGTAAACATTTGCATTCTTCTGCATTAATTGTCAAATATAAAATATTCTACCAGAAGAAATTGAATGAGAATGAAAAAATTATTTTTTATTAGTTTTTTATAAAGACGTTGTATCTAGAGATTTATAATTTAAGGGCCTTATTTTATAGTTCTTTAAAAAATATATTTTTTAAAGAAAAATAAGTTTAGTTTATTTTCTATCTCGGTAAAATTATAAATGAATTAAATAGACACTATCATTCGAAGAATAAGTCAAAACCAATTAATACCAATTACTAACTATTAGATGATAAACTTCTAACAATTTTCTATGATAAATAATTTAAAAATAAAGAGGAAAAGGAAAGAAAATGTCTATTTTATTATTAAGATTAATTACACAAGGAAAATAAGAGGAAAAAAAATTAAAAACTTCAACAATATTTAATCTCTTATTGGAAACTAAAATAACTCTGAATATGTCATTCAAGGTCGGAATAAATGTATTCAAGATTATACTCAATATATTTCAAATTTATTTATATATTTTTTTATTTTTTTATTTTACTATTTTCTGATCAATAACATAGACCAGGAGATAGAGCTCAAAAAAGTTTCTGAACATCAAGCTAATTTTGTTTATATGTTACCTTTTAAGAATATGTGGTTGGCTAAGTTTGTCTGCGAGACATAGCTTGGCAATAGGCTTTTGAAAAGAACAAATCAGTGGGGAGAGGCAATGTCCCTCCCATTTTGGTGGATTTCCGTGATCCTGAGTACAGAATTAGATAGGAGACAAAAAATCAAGTTGATGTTAGTCACTTGATAAGTTAGTTATTCTAATGTTACTCCTAATCAAAGTGTTCCTCTATCAAGTGACTAACTAACATCAACTTGATTTTTGGTTTACTGACTACTGTTTTGTATTGAATATAAGATGCCCTCAAAAATAAGATACATCCCTATTCTATAAAAAAAAAAAAAAAATTAAATTAAATTAAAAAAAAATGGAAAAAACAATAATGTATCGAAATTTCAAAGAGAAAATCTTCCGTTTTTTTTTTTTTTTTGTTTCCTCTCCCCCCCACAACTTGTTCGGTTGTCAAATTTAGGCAGCCTATTGATATTGTTGGAATATTGAGTCTTTATTTAGATGTAAGGTACACGCCATGCTAGCAGAGAAATAGCAAGGTTATATTTTTGAAAAATAGAATGTTTTTAGTAAACCAAAAATAAATACATTTGTGAACCAAATTTCGATACCTTTAAAATGATTCCCAACTTCAAATTTTCAAAAAAAAAAAAAATACGTTTTTGGTAGTATTCATACTCCGGAACATTTAAATTTTAATTTAAATCAAATTATAATTATTATTAACTATGGGAAACAATCATGAAAAAAAAAAAAATAATAAATAAATAAAAATGTTGGGTCTCCATAGTTATGACCCCCTAAAATTTGACTTTTTTTAGGGTCCGTAGGCAAAAGCCAAGGACCCTTATATTTTTGCGTGTCGGTCTGTTGCATGCTCTCACGGCTACACCTTTCGTCCGATGACTTTGAAATTTGGCATGTATATGTCTTGTACCTACCCACACATGTTAAAAATATATTAAAGGGTACGTCGAGCTGATTGCAAAAATATATAATTATTTGGTTATAACTTTGATAGGGCGAGCGTAGGCACGTTTGAAGTAGGTGTGAAACGTGTGCCCCCCCCCCCTCTATCTCGCTTATGTGAAGTCCAAAAAATCTGAAAAAATTCCTGAACATTCTTCGACCAAAAGTAATATGACCAGAAATATCATTGGACCACAGAGATGTATAATTTTGTATTTTTGCCTTATTTTTAGTCCTAATGGAGTATTTTTTTAGCTGTTTGTTTTAATTTTTTCGAGGGTAAAATGGCCTCCATTTTAGAAACATATTATATATTTGTATTATATATTTGTAATCCAAATTTTAATACCTTGAAAATTATAATCATTAGTAATAATGGGACAGAGAAAAATAGACTCCAGTCCCAGCGCTGGAGTCTATTTTTCTCTGTCTGTCTCCCATTATTACTAATGATTATAATTTGATTTAAATTTATATTTAAACTTTCTGTAGTATGAAGAATACCAAAAACTTAAAATTAAATTGAAAATTATATTTAACTTGAAAATTACAAAAAAAATATTGGGAACAATTCGCAATTGATCGCTGATTGCAGAAATTTTGAGTGTTTAAGTCCGCAATTGTTTTTCTGTTTTTGGGCAAAAAGTTTAACTTTTATACCAAATTTCTAATCTTTAGCTACAGTAGAGATTAGATTAGATTAGCTACAGTAGTAGGTCAGGAGATATAAACCATGATGCGACGGATGGACAAACTACCAAAAGTCTTTCTAGGATGACCTTGAAACTCAATGGTTGCTAGCGGCCTTGGTCTTAAATGACTCGATCCCTGAATTTTTAATATTTTGTATTATTGTGTTCAGGAGTGATCCACAGTGATCTCAAGCCTGCTAACTTCCTACTGGTCGGAGGGAGACTCAAGTTGATAGACTTTGGTATAGCCTCCCCGCTACAGGAAGATATGACCAGTGTGATGAAGGATGTCACTACGGGAACGTTCAACTACATGAGTCCCGAGGCTATAGTCAACCACTCAGACACACAGCGAGGGCACAAGGTAACGCTTGTCTATAGTATGCTTGTATTAGTGTTCTACATCAGACGGCATAATTACGCTAATAAACTCCAAATCCAATTATTGTGTTCATATGAAATATGTATCTTATCTAGGGAATCCAATCCTGGGATAACGGGATCCTGAGCCAATTTACCCCTGCGGGAATCCCGGGATTTCGGGATTTGAAAATTTTAAGGGATTTTGGCTGGTTCAAGTACTGTTTAATCAAGAGAATGATTGATTTTCTAAGTAGTAAACTAAATAAACTATCAAACAAATGAATTGAATAAACAATTATATTAATCAGGAAGACGAATGCACTTAGTAGCGTAGTAGGAGTATACAGACTTCTGAGATTTGTTGACTGCGCGGTGTGGACTGTAGGAAGTATTAAGAGAGAGGAAAGTATTTATCCAGCTCCAGCTACACTTACATAACTTTTAAATCAAGAAATTAAAAAAAGTATGAAAACTGTTGTAAAAACTGTTAAAAAAAAGTATGAACCTGGAATACAGACGAAAACTGACCTAAGTACCATAAGAAAAGAAATGGCTCAATTTTGTTAAGTTTTGTAAATTCAAATATGTTATTTTAAAACCTAAATAGCATATTTTTAAGAACATTTTAAGTATGCAGAGTTTTGTTTGTAGCTAAAACTTATTACGGGATGATTAGTTGTTTTCATTAGGTACATTTTTTGCTTCTCTAGTGTGATTAATGTTTATCAATTAAAAAAAAAAAAGAAAAAAAAGCGGAATAATTATGGCTTAATTTGTTACAATAATAATTAAATAAATAATAATACATCATAACTACAATGCTTTTAGGCTTTTTATAAGTCTAATTGGAATTTGGCCAATCCCGGGATTGATCCCATGATTCATTTTTACGGTCCCGAAATCCCGGGATCAAAAATTTGGTCCGGGACTGGATTCCCTAATCTTATCTGATATCTTTACAGGAGTTTTTGGTACTTCTTTAGATGGTTACTCCCCTGTGTTTTTTTAGAATATAAATGACTTTGACTAAATAACTATTAAGACAAAGGGATGCTTAGTCCAATGTACTTTAGGACAAAGGAACTTCACACTTATGTTTTTATATGGGGAGTAACAATCTAAAGAAGAATACTCTTGTATACCTTCTTTAGATGGTTACTCCCCTTTGTTTTCTTAATAAGGGGAGTAACCATCTAAAGAAGTGCCGATTTTTTTGTACAGGCGATATTTGTTGAACCAAATTGTAGAAAGGAATTGTGGACTTGTTTAAAATTTCAAACTCAGAAGAGGGTATTTATTTGGAATAAAAGTCCTTTTTAAATTGACTCCTTCCTTTCTTCACACAGAATTTATTGAATTTGTTCATTTGTTTTCAAGTTGTATTTAAATTTATATTACGTTGCAATTTTATTATCTTTGAATTAAGGCCCAATTTCACTTTGATTAGTGCAAGTGTTTAGTGAAAATTATTTAGTGAAATGGGGTAATTGTGAATAGAAATTGTCAGCCCTCTGAAAGGTTTTTGAAGGATTCCAACTTTGGTGATCTTGAAACTTGACGCTATTGCGAAGTTATATTTTGTGTTCCTGCTCTTTCCTGACAGCTGATTGTGAACTTCTCTCTATTTTAATCAGGTGATGCCAAAAAAAGCAGACAAACAACTTTACAAGTGTTTAGATTTTCTTCTGTTTTACCTGGAGAATACGAAAGCAAGTGGTGTTAATTGTTTATTTAGTAAATGACCAATGTCTAAGACATTTTGAGTGTTTTATTTTGATGCTAACTTTTCTTGTACATGTTCACAATTACCCCATACTATTTTGTCCAAGGAGTAATTGTGAACAATATTTTACTCAGTTTCTCATCCTCCTGCTAAGGTGTTTATGATTAGATTTTGCTATAACTTGTTGAGCTGAGTGAAGTGAAGCTCTTATACTACACTTTGCATATGGTTGGACACTTACTTCTCCTAAACGGGTGAACCGATCCGCACAAAATTTGGAACAATCATAGTGACCAACCGCAGGAAGGCATAAATCTGAAATGGTTTAAATTAGTATTAGTAGTTGTCCTCTTCCAGTTTAGTATTGGTAAATCAATTTTTCCCTGAGCCTACCTGACTAGCAAATGGTCATTCACATTTACCCCCTATCCTAAGGGGTAATTGTGAATAGGCTCCCACCAGTTAATAATCACTACTATAAACACCAAATTCCTATATCATCACACTGGAGTAGTGGTGAAATCAACAAGATAACACAAAATCTATCCTTTAACTTAATCAAACTAGGGAAACCCAAGTTTTGGTAAAAACTTTAAAATTTGTTCACAATCACCCCAACTGACCTTATACTAAACACATGGTGTCCAAATGGGTTTAGTGTTTTTACTAAACACTCGCACTTGCACTAATCAAACTGAAGATGGGCCTTTACTAATTTTGATTGTATTTTATAACTGCTGCAATGTTTGTGTTGCTTTCAGTTGTCGTACAAGTCAGATGTTTGGTCACTGGGGTGCATACTGTACCAGCTGCTCTATGGAAGAACTCCGTACTCTCATGTCACGTCGATATGGACCAAGATGCAAGCCATAGCAGATCCTAAGTGTCTTCCTGCCTACCCGGACCATGTTGAGATACCCGTCGGTCTTCAGATAGCTCTCAGGTAACTGCGACTAATTGAGTGGTTCCTGTAAGGTATATATAGGTATCAATAATTAAAGAACGGAAAAAGCTAGGCAAGAGTGGAAAAGTGAGGTAGAGATGTGCTCTAGAGGGCTAACTAGTTAAAAGAATCTGAACCGTGAGGCTAGGTATTAGAAATAAGGCAGAAGTGTAGGAAGAGCACGTTCCAGGGCCGTGGTCCGACCTATTGACCCAACCAGCACCACGTTCCGGGTCCGACGATTAGAAGATGACGGAAAGCATTCAAGCCTCACATAAGATTCACTAGTTAGTTAACTTGTTCAGTGTATTTGGATCAAGTTATTTCAGAGGATTTGTTTTTTATTGTTAATTTCCTTTAAAGCAGTAGAAAATGTTTTGTAATATTTGGTAGCAGATGAACCATGGTATGATTTCTTGGAATGATACGAGAGGGTAAATTTATATGTTAAAATGGTTACCTGTCCCTCTAGCAGACTTTTTGTGTTCATATGAAATTACTATTTTTATTTAATTACTAGGGGGCTCCGCCCCCTACTCGCTTCGCTCGTCAACCCCCGAAAAGCGGCCGCTGCCACGTTGAGTCACTCTAGAGTGAAGCATTGAAATTGATCTCATGTTTCTTTTCAATGTTGACAAATATATACATGCTGTAAAATATCACGTTAGCTATAGAAAGTACTGAAAAGGACTGTTGAGAAAATTCCCAAGAAAGACTGATTTAGCGATTTTTTTGCAAGGTGTGTGCATAGTTATGGAATGAGAAGGGTGAGGTGAAGATGCATGAGTATAATGTAGAACAGCGGCTGAATAGTGGGGGAAGGCACGCTACTATCTACTTTCTTTGTATCTCTGACATTCTGATATACCTCCTTTCAAGTTCTCCCTTACCCCTCTTTCTACACACAGTTTATTATGTCACTCTCAAGCGCCCTCTTTTCTCCCGGACTACCCCCCTTTTTCTCCTATCGCGCTCTTTCACACAGGTTTTGTATAGCACTCTCACTGAACTCGTTTGTTTAAAAAACTTTTTTAATAATATAGATAGATTATTTTTTGTCATAATAATCTCCACCACTAACATAGTCAAATAAAATAACTGCATTTTATATTTAACCTTTTGACTTAGTACTATAAACATTTACTTAAATTCTATAAATCAATCCATAATATAATATATACTTGTTTACAATATTTAGCAAGAATGTGCCTCTCTGTATGAGAAACAAATCTACCTACTAACAAATCTTTTATATTGGCCGCCATTTTGGAAGTTTTGTTGTTGATTTTTTGTTAAAATTCAAAGTTTGTTTACAATTTTTTCATTTACACCTCTACGAATCACTCTGATGAATCGTAGTTTGCTTCATTTGTGAATTGGATTGCAGACGCCCTAGTGTGAATAGAGCCTTAGATGGCTCCGTTATGTGTGCATATATTCTTCTTATAAGATTCTAGAGGGTTAAACTAACTGTTTGTGTGTGTGCTGCTAGGTGGTGTTTGAACAAGGATCCTAAGAAGAGACCGACTACAAGTGAACTGCTTGAGGTGCCTTACTATCCTCCCCCCACACAGACATCTTCCAGGGGTGCCAACATCAAGTCTCTCCTTTACTCTCATATTATGGAGGTACTACAAACATTAAACATTTCTTTTCTGACTTTAGTGATCCCTTATTTTAATTAATTTGAAGCAAAAACGTTGTTTTTTGTGAAGGTCATATAGGGATAAAAATAATAAAACTGATTCAATCCATCCTGGCTATATTTCGACCCTCAACTTAGGTCATCTTCAAGCCTACAACATAATTGAATAACAAGGTGTTTACTAATCATTCCAACAGCTGAAACAAGGCACCTGGGTTTTTGTTAAGATAAGTTTTTAATTGATTACTATACATTTTATTACTGCGATACAAAGAGACTGTGATAACAGACATGTTTTTCGTTTTTCTGGTTATTTTAAGTTAATTTTATCTGTTGTTACTTTTGTTTAGTTGTTATAATATGTTGTTTTACAAGTTTTAATAATTTTGAAATATTATTTTACTAAATACAACTATGTATTGCCTTTTATGACAAATTACCATGTAGGTAATGATCAATAGTTTGACTGTTTTGACATAGAATATTTTTGTATTTAATCAGGAACCGTATGAGGTAAAGGAAAAATTATTAATATTTGTCATAATTGTAAGTTACTGCCTTGTATCAGCTGTTAGAATGATTAGTAAACACCTTTTATTCAATTATGTTGTAGGCTTGAAGATGACCTAAGTTGAGGGTCGAAATATAGCCAGGATAATTTGAATCAGTTTTATTTTTTTTATCTCTATATGACCTTCACAAAAAACAACGTTTTTGCTTCAAATTAAACATTTCTCTGTATTATAATATTAGTCATATATATCCAGTCAGGCAATGGTGGAGATACACATGCCCGTAGCTTGAACAAAAACATTCCAGCTACTTGCACATGGATATCGTCACCTCAGTGCAAAAAGTAGGTAACTCGAAAATTTACCATTGTTGGATCATCATCATTTAGACCTAATTTTTTGTCTAAATAACTAGATAAGTCTTATTCCTACCCTATCACTTTTTAAAAGTTCAATTACTATGTTGATGTAAAAAACAAGCAGGATCTAATCAACAATAATAAAAAAAAAAATGTTTTAGGTCATTAATCTCAAAAAATGAAATTTTTGAGATTAACGTAAATTTTTTGACCTACTTCTTGCATTGAGGAGACAATTTGTTAAATGGCATGCCTGTAGCTGGCAAGCAAGCAGATAAAAACTTAATAATAATCCTTGGTATGCCAGTTACTTGCAAATACCCTCTTTTGGCATGCAAGCTACTTCCCTAATTTGACGGCAGGTGTATCTTCGCCTTAATAGTCAAGAGTACTCATAACTCACTCTGGAACTGAACACTAATGTATTTATTTATGGTCAAAGTTCAAGAATACACATCTAGATTTAATAATGTTTTAGTTTTTTGGTCATGTTTAATGTAGCCCATCTCTCGTTTAATGGATCCCATGTCATTTAGACCATAATAACTGTAGATTTAGGTGAACAAACAAATACATGTCAGATTTTGTGTGCCAAGTTCTCTGATTGGCTGACTTGATTTTTGACTTATCTCTCAGTTCGATTGGACAGTTCGATCAGCTGACTTGATTTTTGGCTTATCTATTCTCAGTTCGATTGGCACAGTTCATTTGGCTGACTTGATTTTTGACTTATCTATTCTCAGTTGGATTGACATTTTAATTTGTTCAATTTCACTTGGGATGATTGATAGTTTGGCTAATTTTATGTATGAAATGAAAGGCTAATTTTATTTTACATTATTGTAATTAACAAGATTAATTACTCAAATCAACAAAATATGAGTACCCCCATGAAAATGTATTTATAATGATTTCCTGTAAAAAATTAATTTACCTTTGATATTACCGATAAAAACATTGTGACCTGGAGGGCGATTCTGTAACTTTTTTTATATATATCCACAGTGACGTTATATATCAAACCTCTCTATATATCAAGGTGTTGTTATATAATCTAGTGAATCTGTAAAGTGATACCAGCGCTGTATATGGCCGTATACCGAACTATGGATTGACAGCGATCTTTTTATTGGCCATTTTATAGTAATTTCAGTAAATTTTATTCAATGTTTGATGGATTTTAAAGGTGTATAAAAATAAAAAATAAAAACTAGTTGATTTTCATTTCTTTTATCTTTAAAATCGTTTAATAAAATGATATAATTTAATAAGATAAGATCTTTTAATAAAATAATTTAAAATTAATTTCTTTTATCTATAAAACTTAAAATTTTAAAGGAGTTGTTTATTTTTAACAACTTTTGTCGAAGAAAATAGTTAAAAGTGTTAAATTGTTAAAATGTGTGTGTTAAAATAGTAAAAGTGAATGAAAACATCAATAATGGCGTCACTTTGTTTTGGTTTTTAGCATTTGATAAATAACAACATAACCTGACGAATTATATCAACAACAATTTCGAGTTGCTATTTATCAAACCTTATATCAATTTCTCCTTATATAACAACATACAAAAGTTACAGATTCACTTGATAGGTTGCGCGCGCATCTTCATATCAACTTTTTGATTTATAACAACATGAAAAGGGAGGTTTCAAAGTTACAGAATCGCCCTCCTGGGGATCAAACCAGGGTCACCTACTCTTCTCCTCATTTATATTTTTTATTTATTTTCATATAGGGCGTTGAGGGTGAAATAGTAAAATATTTTATTTTTTCTCCCTCTCCTTTGCTGTCCCCTTAATATTTATCAGTCTATTTTAATTAAGACTTCAGGGGTGATTAATAAGAACACTTTGAATTGAATTGAATCCCTTACTTGATATTCGTAAAATCAGCATGAGCTGGGGGATTGTTTTGAGGTTACATGTTTGTTGCTAGGTCTGTTCCTGGAGGTGAACTATATAATGAATTTGTCCTAGCCTCTTCCATTCTGGTCTGCAAGTAGCGACTCGAGCCCATGTAGCACCACCACATCTCATTTTAAATTCCTCGCCCCATTCCTTTTGTGGTCTCCCTCTCTTCCTCTTCCTTCCCCATGGTTTCCATTACTAGTTTGCTCCAGCTTTCTTCTGACTACGTGTCCAGCCCACTTCCATTTTCTGCTGTGCACATTCTCCATAATATCTATGAGGCCTTAATTAGTGCACTTTTTTTTAAGAAAAAAAAGATGATATTTCACTCCTTAATTGGGATATCTTCAAACCTCATTATGAAGTCATGATGTTTCATATTTGAAATCTTCTTAACTGATATGATCTACTTTGCCTAATATGATCAGGGCAAAGAGCCTGTTGTAGGTAAATAAGATTTCTACAAAAGAAGCATCATGAATTCATAATGAGGTCTTAAAGGTATCCCAATTATGGGATGAAATATCATATTTTTTTTAATAATAATTAAAAAAAAAGAAGTGTTCTTATTAATCATCTCTGAATAACTAATTTAAAAAATGCAAGCTTATATCAGTTTAATAAAACTGAAGCTTTTTTTATTTTCATTCAAATAACTTACCTAAAAATTAGTTTAAGCTCTGAATTATTAAAAGTCTTGACTTATCTGTATAATTATTATATTATTAATAACCTTTGGGGCAGTGGGCGTCCTTGAGTGTTACATATGGACTATGCCCACTACTAAGTAGTTTGTTTTGTTTTCTACGGTTATTAATATTGCTTTTTATTTATTTATTGTTTTATTAGGGTGTCAGACAACTAGCTTTTTTATTTATTTATTATTGTTATTTTTTTTATTTGTAGATGTTTCCACATTGTCCAGTACATTTGGAGTGAATATTGAAGGCTGTTAATTTTGGATCTGACTCAAACCAAAGACTGAAAGAGATTGTATTGTCGTCGTTATAAATGACCAACTCAACCTTCATCGACCAGCTTCATTGTGTCTATTATATTCTTATGATCTCAACATTGAAGCTTTGGCCAAATTTTAAACGACCGTTTTTTTTCTTCTGACGAATGGAAAAAATAAAAGCCATGCCATGATGACCGATTGGTCATTTTTATGGTCTTAAAAGATTAATATTCATCATTTGCACTTTAATCCTTATTAAGGTGGGTTTACACCTGACACTTCTCTCCAGCAATAAATGTCAAGTGTCAGACAGAAATAGCTTTGAGTGTTTACATCTGAGAGAAATTGCTTGAGATTTATGTCATGGATATATATATCTGACACTTGTCGCAATGCTTAAATTTGCAATAAATGTACGAAAAATATAATAATCAGTGTTTACATCTGTTGTTATAGAAGTGTCGACACTTGTAGCTGAGAGTAGAAACATAAATCTCAGACATAAATGTTTCGGTGTTTACACTACTGTGATTTCTGTCTGACATAAATATCATGCAATAGATGTCAGGAGTAAACGCACCTTTAAACTAAATGACAAAGAAAAATGTGGAATGTCCATCAGCTATATTGGAATTATGAAAATTTAGACAATTGAAGAATTTCAATTTACCCCAATTTTAAAGGGTTCTTTCTCGATATCCTATTTAAACGAAAGAGGCAATAAGCAAATGAAAACTACGAATAAAAAGAGAAATTAGAATAACATAATATAATAATATTGCAAAAATAAAGTTAGGTGTATACATATATTTTTTAAAAAAATCCTTTTTGATTTTTATAANAGAAGATGCCTCAAGAGGCGCTGAACTATTGCAAAATGAGGAGTTAACGTCAATTACTTCAATGGATCGTTTATATATCTTGTTGAAAGAATTAAAACACTAATTATAAAATATAAGTTTATTGATCTACACCACAATTTTTAATTTATTATTAATCAGACCAATACAAAGGGATATTTCGTCCACTGTACATTAGAACAAAGAAATACCATTGTAAATAATGTGATAATATCCCTTAGTCTAATAAAATAGTAAGACAAAGGAATATTGAATGTACACACTAAGAAAACTGAAGAACTGTCATAAAGTTGATAAGACGATTTTAAAATAGCGTAATAAAACTGCTCCAGGAGTCTCAATGTCTTAGAAAGATGAACACACAAACCTTTAAGACTTTTATCTACGATTGATACGAAATATAAACATTTTATCTCTGTTTAGATGCGTAGAAAGGGATTCTTTACATACATGTAAACATACCACCCTAGGGTGGTAAAAAAGAAGAAATCTTCACCTTTACACATGATTAGCGAGTTTGTTTACATTTAACAAAACTAATTTGCTGTTTTTTTCATTAAAGTAACTTTTTATATCCAGATTTATTCTCCTCATTAGTAAATGAGGAGAATAAATACGCCCCCAAAATAATTAATTCGGCACAAAATACAACTAATGAACTAATGTCAAGTTTATTTTTTCTGTATTTATTATTAAAATCTAACAATCGTAGATAAAGTACGGTACGCAACTCGTGCAAAAACGGCATTTTGAATTTATTAGTAGATTCATTGTGCAGCGTATATAATGTATAATGTATATTTATATAAATCGATAACTCAAAAGTTAAGGAAATGCATTTTTATTTTGAGTAGTGTACTTTTCAAGTTATCAAGGTTAGATAAATAATCTTGACTTTGGGAAATGGAAACTTCACTTCTAATTTACTGACAATTTTTTTTAGATAGAGTCCCGCTAATCCGGGTTTGACGGGACCGGACCCAGTCCGGATTATACGGAATCAGTTTTAAAATGTCTGTATAACAAGCTTTAGTAGAGTAAAACTATTAAAATCGAGGTTTTTATCGTAAAAAATTACTTCTATTAGTCTCCTAAACATGCTTGTACATCATAGGTCCACTATTTAAGTTAAGAGCTGTTCGGTCACCAGTCCAAATATCAAATTAATTAAAATATTACGACAATCTATTACGCAGGGGGCAGGTATAGAAGGGACTTCCTGAAAAACAGGCTGTGTTCTGATATGAAATTCAAGGAGCGATAATCATTTCACTAAAAGTTGAGACATTAGACATTTTGGCGGCTTGGCAAAATTTCATGGAACTGCGTTGTGCCAACACTACATAATTCTTAAAATCCTCAGTCTTATATAATTGTATTTCCTGGAATACACTACCTTTATATCTTCCGCCCTGCATTTCTATTGAACCGAAACAGATTTATCGATATTCTTACTTTTTCCTAATTACTCTAAATCTGTTTGTTTTTAACAAAAAATACTGGGTATTCCTTGTGTCGGAACGTTGGAATATACACCTGTAAACTATACTAGGAAACATTTTATACATTTTAATAGACGATAAAAGCATAAACTCCAATTATCTTAACAATTTATAAATCTGAACAGGCTCTGGTTGCAATTTGTACATAGTTTTTGGTCCAGATAAGCGAGACTCTACTGAATCAATGTTCGAGTCATTGAGGTTCCACTGTATACTGTGCCAGAATATTTCAAATTAAAGTTTTATTCTTTATTTTATTTATTTAATTTTTTTTTTTTATTAGCGAATTTTCAAAGAAAATTAAGCTATTGCAATGGCTTAAAAAAATTTTTTTAAGGCAAATTTTTGAAAATTTTCTCCTTGGAAATCTGTTTTAGACCATTCTTGGTCAATTCCTGAAATTTAACACTTTTTCTTATGTATATGTATATATTTATGTGTCTCTCCAGACGATATCTCACCCTAGGATGAACTTAAAAAATCCAAACAAATTTTAAAATCTCAATAATATCAAAATAAAAATCACAGGGAAGTACTTGCCCCAAGTACTTTTTAGGGTTTTGTAGATGAATTAGCACACCCGTTATGTAATTATGATTTTTTTGTCTTCGATCCAAAGGGTTCCGGGTTCGATCCCCCGGGGGGTCACAATGTTTTTTATCGGTATTAACGACAAGATAAATTACATTTTTCAGGAAATTTTCATCGCCCCACCATAAGGTATAACTATGAATTATTTCAAAATTTTAGGTCCAGGCATTATATAAAGTTTGGGGGGGGGAATGTTTTTTTGGGTATATTTTTACTTATAAAAACATTAAAGAATAAAAAATTTAAAAAAGCAAATATATATTTGAGTCCTACTCTTCAGCAGCTTTCATTTGATACCCCACACAAAAATTTAAAAAAATGTAAATTTTTGAGTTTACCACATTTTTTTGAATTGCGCATGCGCATATCTAATTATGGACTTCTGTATATTTTTCCTGTGGTTGGGTCAAAAAGTTGCACCAGTGTTCCAAATTTCAGCTCTTTCGCTTGAACGGTTCGGGCCCCATGAACCAAAGAGCGACGGACGGACGGACACATCACCCTCGGCATAAGGGTTTTGAGAAGTATCTACAAAACCCTAAAAAAGAAAGGATGAGTTCGTAGGCCAGAATTTTTGGACTCCATTTAGGGGTCAAATTTTAAACATTTAGGGTCAAAAATAGCATAAAAACGTGTTTTTCCATTTTACCACCCTCTTTTATGAAAATATGATAAAAGTGTACATAAAAACAATTTACTGTACTCTTAAAGAGCTTTCCAACGACATACATCTTGAAGGGTAAAAACTATTTTGACTTCTGTACCACGTACACCTGTGTATCATTTTTTTTTTTTTTTTTTTTTTTTTCACTCATCCAAATTCTGAACCAAAATTTTCCTTTATTATCATAGGCCAATAATACGCAGATTTCTTTGAAAATTCGCTCATTAAGTCATTGTGCGACTGGAATTTTTTTATCGAGTTATAATTATTATTATCAAAGGGAGACTGACAGAGAAATTTTTATGTTTATTAAATGGTGTTAGAAATTAATTGTTTAAAACCAAAAACTACATGAAATATAAACTTGAAAACCAGGCTATTTGCTACGTTAAATAGGCTTTGTTTAAAATTATATTGTAATTCTGTTTATCAGTAACATTTATGTTTTTGTTTGTTTAAGAGTCATTTGTAAAGTATTGTTGAAGTATTGTCAAATTTAATTTAAAGGCCCCATACGTGTAAACAGTAAGCTTGTTATCAGTTGTGACTTTTGACAGCGTAGAAAAATCTGAAAAATTGGGGTGGGGAGCCAATGAGAGCATTGGATTTTGAATTCTAGAAGGTTGTACCAACTAGGCAAACAAAAATTTCACTGGAGTTACACCTCTTATAGGCCTAGTGGATTTATTTTTTTCCTCATTTAAGTTGGCCAATCTAAAAATTCACAACTCGTAACACACACATAACATTGTAAACATGTTATCTACGATTGTTACGAAATACAAACATTATATCTTTGTTTAGATGCGTAGAAAGTGATTCTTTATGTACTTGTATTCATTGCGCATGCGTGTCTCATAATAAGAACTCCTCTTACTGAAGAATTCCTCTTTTTTACTGCCCTAGCGAGGTAACACCTTAACGCACAATTAGTAAGTTTGTTTACATTTGAAAAAAATGCTGTTTCTTTAATAAAAGTAACTGTTTATATAGAGTTTTTGTGAAAATCAATAAGTGATTTAAATTATTATGACGAATATGAGGAGAATAATGCGCCCTCCCTAAATAATTAATTCGGCACAAAATACAACTAATGAATTAATCAGTCATCTTTATCAAAAGAGAAATACGAACTTACATACAGGAAGTTTTTTTCTTTAATTTATTATTAAAATCTAACAATCGTAGATAAAGTACGGTACGCAACTCGTGCAAAAACGGCATTTTGCATTGCTCGTGTGGTTTTACTACCCTCGCTATCGCTCGGGTGTAAACTCCACACTTGCATGCAATATGCTACTTTCTGAACTCGACGCGTAATGTACTTTTGTTAAATCAATTACATATCTGCTACTTTGTATGCAATTTAAGTTTACAGATGATATGTTTTCCATTAGATGAGACCTCTTTATGGTAAACACCTGTGGGAAATAAAATTGTGTCCTCTATTTAGAAACTTAATCTGTACACTGCATACCTAGTAGTGAAGATGTAGAAGAAATCAAATGTATTAAACATGCTAGATATAAGTAATCAACACAATTTATGTGAATAGCAGAAACAATTTAATTATTTTAATGTTTACATTGTTCGCTATCTTAAAAGATTATTTTTCAATTGAACAATGTTATTGTTCTTTTCTAGAAAATTTAAATTTTTGATGCATAGTTAATGAAACTTTTAGAGCAAAAAATTATGAGTTGATTGTCAAAAGAAACTTGTACTACGTTCACACATAGTTTTGAAAGAGATTTGTTTTCAAAACGATTCGCGTTCACACAACATAAAATTACAGGTGATCGAAATATTTGTTTTCGATATTTCATAACGGTGACGTCACGAGTAAAACCTTCTTTCTTGATACCTAATATTTCCACAAATTTTTACATTTTATTTACAAGTTATTAAACGTTTTTACAAGTTCTTTATAGTATTAACTTTTGTTTGACAATGTTTTTGCAGCTTAAAAAAAAGAAACGGAAGCTTACGAAAGCAAAGAACTTGAAAAAGTGGAAAAGAGTAAAATAACCTGATATCTCGATCCCCTCCACGACCTGTTCATACGAGCGTTTTGAACTCGATCCCCCGTTGCGATCACGTATTTTTGGTGGAGAGGATCTAAACCGATACGATCCGTCGATCTCCATTCATACAGGGTTTTGAACTAGTGGATCGTTTTTCAAAACGTTGTGTGAACGTAGTAATGATTAATATTTAGTTTGGACACTGTCATGTGATTGAGTCTAAATCAAAACATGAGTATACACAACTTTATTAGTCCTCTATTGAAAATTTGAAAGTTTTCTCACATTATTTGTGATTCATGTTTTTTCTCTCTATTTTTAAAAAGAGTTGCATTTATTTCATTTTTTTTTTTTTTTTNAGTGGATCCATACCGTGCTAAGGGGGCTAGTGGTTGGATCCATAGTGGATCCATACCGTGCTAAGGGGGCTAGTGGTTGGATCCATAGTGGATCCATACCGTGCTAAGGGGGCTAGTGGTTGGATCCATAGTGGATCCATACCGTGCTAAGGGGGCTAGTGGTTGGATCCATAGTGGATCCATACCGTGCTAAGGGGGCTAGTGGTTGGATCCATAGTGGATCCATACCGTGCTAAGGGGGCTAGTGGTTGGATCCATAGTGGATCCATACCGTGCTAAGGGGGCTAGTGGTTGGATCCATAGTGGATCCATACCGTGCTAAGGGGGCTAGTGGTTGGATCCATAGTGGATCCATACCGTGCTAAGGGGGCTAGTGGTTGGATCCATAGTGGATCCATACCGTGCTAAGGGGGCTAGTGGTTGGATCCATAGTGGATCCATACCGTGCTAAGGGGGCTAGTGGTTGGATCCATAGTGGATCCATACCGTGCTAAGGGGGCTAGTGGTTGGATCCATAGTGGATCCATACCGTGCTAAGGGGGCTAGTGGTTGGATCCATAGTGGATCCATACCGTGCTAAGGGGGCTAGTGGTTGGATCCATAGTGGATCCATACCGTGCTAAGGGGGCTAGTGGTTGGATCCATAGTGGATCCATACCGTGCTAAGGGGGCTAGTGGTTGGATCCATAGTGGATCCATACCGTGCTAAGGGGGCTAGTGGTTGGATCCATAGTGGATCTTAGCACACCCTTCTGGGAACTACGTTTAGCCACTGCTACGTGTTTCTTAAAACCCTCTCCCCATCTCAGTCACATATAATTGAATTTCCTGGAATGCACCTCCTTTATATCTTCCGTCCTATATTTCTATAGAATCAAAACAGATTTGTCGGTGGATGTTCTGACTTATTTCTAATTATTCTAAATCTGTTTATTTTTAACAGGAAAGTAGGAATATACTCATGTAAATTAAACTAAGAACAATTTTATAAATGTTAATAGACAATAAAAGCAGAAACCCCGATAATAATCTTAACAATTTATAAATTTTAACTGATCCTGTGGTTCCAATTTGTACATAGTTTTTGGCCCGTCCGGATTATACGGATTGGACAAGCACGGTCTGGATTAGCGAGACCCTACTATACTAGAGTGTTATAAAGCTTTATTTTCATAGCAAAGTATTGACTGCAGACATTGGCCTGATGATACCCAGGTTTGGCAAAAATTTTTTTTAAATAAAGACCAAAGAAATGAAGAAACAAATATCTTATCAAAGACATTAAGTGAAGATTGACAGAAAGATTAGCTTTACTTAAAATGACATTTAGGTCACTTAATAAAAGATTATTTTTCTCTACGAATAAGGTCCAAATGATTTCTTTGATGTCACAGAAGCTTAAAAAAAAAAAAAAAAAAAAAAAAAAAAAAATTCCTCTTTTTAAAGTAAAAGTTTAATAAACGAATTTATAAATTATTTATTGAAATTTTGATTTTCCTTTTTATTAGAACCAGAGTATGTAATAATCTAAAATAATAAACATAGTTTTATTGTTAATTGTCTGAGAATTTTAATATTTTGACTTTTTACAGTCAATTTTTCATATTTGACACAACTTTTTACTTTCACTTGGCCCAACCTTTTTCTAAATATTTGGAATAAACAGACCTATTTTCTCATATAGTGGTTTACTCTTATCTCAGGAATTTCCGGACCATCGATATACTCAATTACTAAAAAACTCTGCCAAATATACAAACTTTTCAATTTAGTTCTACAATACAGCCAAAGCTTTGTATACTCAACTGTTTCATTCATCCGCAGGGTGCCAGGAGAAAAAAAAATGTTAAATCGTCAGTTATGTATACAGGGTGTATCAATTTCAGATGGACTTAGAAAAGGAGGTATATTTACAGGTCATTTTGAGCAAAAAAGTTCATATAAGGTATAGTCTAATTCTCAACGCTGTCGGAACTGTAAGCGATAATAGACTGTGCTAAAAACAATCGACCTTTACCTTAAAAAACTGAAATAACTCAAAATGGCCACCAACTTGAGCAATTCACATTCGACATCTTTTTGTCAAAGATGCCACAGCTGATAATGTCACGTTTCTTTGCCCTTCACCAGCTGCAAGCACGGCATGTTTTCTTCTACTACGATGGTTTGTTCTCCCACTTAGAGTTGGAATATTTTGAAGTATTTGGTATCGTTTAAAAAAAGCTTATTAATAGCGCCAAATTTTCCCAACT
Source organism: Gerris buenoi (assembly GCA_001010745.2). Taxonomy (NCBI): domain Eukaryota; kingdom Metazoa; phylum Arthropoda; class Insecta; order Hemiptera; family Gerridae; genus Gerris; species Gerris buenoi. The sequence continues at coordinate 144,000 of KZ651169.1, read as the reverse complement.
TTGTACACATTTCTCTCATTCGGGTCATAGCGATAAGTGCGCTCAAAGTTTTTATGTTTTTTTTTATTTTATTTTTTTTTATTATTTTTTTTTTTTTCAAAAAG
>KZ651169.1:112011-122810 GCA_001010745.2 Gerris buenoi | reverse complement strand
ATAAGACAACAACAAAGCTTCTTCCAAGTAAATTATACTCAACAAAAACATTATCTTGGGCAGTCATTTTTACTGTACTAAAAACTATAATACAGTAATAGATAAATATCAATTTATCATTATGATCTTACCTACATACATCAATTAATGTAAATTGAAACTTTATACAATAAATTGTATTAACAATAAATTGTATAAATAATGTAGATGTAAAAAAATCCCCCCCAATTTTTTCAAAATCCCCCCAATTTTTATTTTATTGGCGCTCTCAGTGCCATGAATCCCTTTTTTGGGCACCCTTGGCAGGCACAGCCTTACGTCACAATTTTATATTTATTACTCTAAGAGCAAAAGTGGTCATTCGTGTAAAAGCATAATAGCAACTGTTAAAAATAAACCGGTTCCAACTGTCGTAATTGGCCATCTTTAGCTAACTGATACTGATATGAGTTCAGTCATCATACGATGGATATTTCAGAAGTCATGAAAAGATTTTACTTGTAATTAATATGAAGGCATCTCAATAGAAGTGACCAATATGATTCCAGATAACATTTTAAATAATTTCACTGGTATTTAAATGAGTTGCTAAAATTAGGAAATAATACTTTGACTAAACGTAAACATGTGCGGGAGTACTTAACGTTTCACGCACTGATACTTCTTCTTCTACACAGGTAAAGTTTGTTCTGTCTGCTATTTAACGCTTGGTTGGGCAGACGTGTTCTGAAGGCTGTTCTATACAGTGTACGCCGTTTATACACATAGACGAGGGTGCATAATGCAACTGGAAAACACGATCGCTTACTGTAATCAGAAGGCTCGAAAATTAATCAAATCCTTAATTCTATATAAGGAATCCCACTTACGTTGTTAGTTTTGTTATTGTTTCGCGCCTAAATAGTATTACCGGTATTCGCAATTAAGTATTGTGATTTACAATAATAAATTGATGAATATAGAATGGGAATTCATCTGCCCCTCGCTAAACCAACATTTTTCACTAAAAGAAGACCCCCGGAATTGATATGTTTAACGAGGCCACAGTTTCATGAACTTGTGCCTGTCTCTTAATAACACGAGAGACGTTCTAGCCGAATCCTTCAATGTATATTATCAATGTGTTTTTATTTAGATAAGGCGAGTTACACAAAGTAACGAAACAGCAGCAAGTGTTTGATTACTTAAAGACTTGATTTCACTGCTTCACATCAAGTTGAAAGCTCAACCACGGCAGAGAAACATTTTTGGTCTCGTGTCTGTCTGTCTGTGAGTCCGCGAATTTTGAAACGTCCGACGATAACTTGAGTAATTCTTGACAGATTTTGATGAAATTTGGTAGACATGTTCATTTTACCAATGCCCAGGACTAGTTCGTTGTACAACGCTATCCGTCAAAGCGTTCACGCGTAACGCTCACGTAAATGTGAACTTCAAATTTCAAATCGGAATTTTAGGCCTGGGAAAAAATCAAACTTCATCTATTTAATGAGACAAATATTTTTTTTTACAAATATAATTTTTTAGTAATACCAACAGCGACACCGCTATGAACAGGGCCGGATTTAGAGTGTGTGGGCCCCTAGGCAGATTATGTGGTGCGGGCCCCCCTCCATAAGTTAGGGGGGGGGAGGGGGCTTTTCCAGAAAATTAGAAGAAATCAAAACTTACGAAAAAAAAAAGAAAAAAAGATGTACAAAATAAACATACCCTGTCGCGAAATCAAGAAATAAATTTTGGCTCTACATTTGGGGTCGCTAAGCCCAAAACCTCTGAACAAAGTTATAGTATACATTACGNATCCCACTTACGTTGTTAGTTTTGTTATTGTTTCGCGCCTAAATAGTATTACCGGTATTCGCAATTAAGTATTGTGATTTACAATAATAAATTGATGAATATAGAATGGGAATTCATCTGCCCCTCGCTAAACCAACATTTTTCACTAAAAGAAGACCCCCGGAATTGATATGTTTAACGAGGCCACAGTTTCATGAACTTGTGCCTGTCTCTTAATAACACGAGAGACGTTCTAGCCGAATCCTTCAATGTATATTATCAATGTGTTTTTATTTAGATAGCGCGAGTTACACAAAGTAACGAAACAGCAGCAAGTGTTTGATTACTTAAAGACTTGATTTCACTGCTTCACATCAAGTTGAAAGCTCAACCACGGTCAAACCCTAACATATATTGCTTCCGAGCTTACCGAAGGTATCGGAAGCATTGTATTCACTATTGAGAACGAAAAACTTTTATGTCTCCGATTTTAAAAATTCCAAGAAAGAAATCCGTTTCAGACATCAGAGAAACATTTTTGGTCTCGTGTCTGTCTGTCTGTCTGTCTGTCTGTCTGTCTGCGTGTCCGTGAATCATGAAACGTGCGACGATAACTTGAGTAATTCTTGACAGATTTTGATGAAATTTGGTAGACATGTTCATTTTACCAATGCCCAGAACTAGTTCGTTGTACAACGCTATCCGTCAAAGCGTTCACGCGTAACGCTCACGTAAATGTGAACTTCAAATTTCAAATCGGAATTTTAGGCCTGGGAAAAAATCAAACTTCATCTATTTAATGAGACAAATATTTTTTTTTACAAATATAATTTTTTAGTAATACCAACAGCGACACCGCTATGAACAGGGCCGGATTTAGAGTGTGTGGGCCCCTAGGCAGATTATGTGGTGCGGGCCCCCCTCCATAAGTTAGGGGGGGGGAGGGGGCTTTTCCAGAAAATTAGAAGAAATCAAAACTTACGAAAAAAAAAAGAAAAAAAGATGTACAAAATAAACATACCCTGTCGCGAAATCAAGAAATAAATTTTGGCTCTACATTTGGGGTCGCTAAGCCCAAAACCTCTGAACAAAGTTATAGTATACATTACGTTAATAACTCAGATTTTTTATCTTATTCAATATGGTGAATGTTAATTTATTAGAGACATGCTGATATTAATATTTTTTACTAGTAATGCAAGGTTTGTGTAAAAAAAAAAAAAATAAAATAAAATAATAATGCGTTACTTATTTAGATTTGTTTTCTCTTAATCTCACTATTTTAACAAACAATTTATATTCTGTTTTATTTTATATTATATATTTTACAATGTGTAACACAAGGTTTTTAATGACACTTACCAGCTACAAAACTACTCAATTATTTGTTTTTTTAGCCCATCTAAGTTAAACATCAAAATTCGTCCNCCCCCCCTCCGGTGAGGTGCACTTTTATCAGTTCGCCACGTAAGCGGATGCACCTAGGTACGGCCCTGTATAAATGCATATATTGGGCATCTCCATGCATATATCGAGGTTTTATTTTGCATATACTGCCGAGCCCTAGTATAACTATAACAAACATCGAATATGTTTTAAGCACAATGTTGCCTGAAATTGAAGATCAAATTCCAAATTACACATTTATGCTGGATGGTGCCCCTAGATCGTCCCTTGCAAACTATTCAATACTTGCTAGAAAACTGCCCAGAATGAATTCTGCCAGACGAGTGGTCGCCCAACAGTCCAGACCTACATCCACTTGATAACTTTGTCTGGGGTCGGTAAGAACAAAGAGTGTACCTGGGAGACAGAATAAAGGATGTTGATAAACTTTAAAGAGGATTCTTCGGGCCTAGAATGATATGGTTCAATCAACTACTGCTGGGGCCGTATCCCACTGGAGAGGGAGAGTGCAGGCAGAAGGATTTAGTTTTCAGACCCCGCAAACCCCATGTCTCTATCTATTACAGAAGCTGGGCTTTAAGTGTTCAAACACGTGCGGTTTTTTTGCCCACCCTCTACGTGGTTTTACTTGGATATATTTGTTTCAGGGAATACTTAGCGGTGAATGTATACGTGGCACTGTGTTATTACAAGCTGGATTACTACGACGTGTGCCAGGAAGTAATCTCCGTGTACCTGAACAAGTACCCGGATTCCCTGGTCGGTAACAACCTGAAGGCTTGCACCCAGTACAAACTCTACAACGGCAAGGCAGGGGAACAAGTCCTCAAACCACTCCTGGTAATTTTTCTTCGTCTGAAACATATTTATCAACTTATACATGCGTAAAACCGTTATGAGTTATATTATTTTGATTGTACAGGACTGCGGTGGAACGAAGCAGGACTTACTAAAGCACAACCTGGTTGTGTTTCGAGGGGGCGAGGGGGCGCTGCAAGTCCTGCCCTCGCTCGTTCACGAGCTGCCCGAGGCGAGGCTCAACCTCGTCATCTACCACTTCAAACAGGTGCAGCTAGTATTTAGAATTACTTTTAAGCCTCGTTCACACGATGACATTAATGCCGTGACACTGTTTGACATTCAGCGTCTTTATTATTGTTTGTTTAGTGCCGTGACATCTACTGTTGATACGACGACACTCGGCGACACAAATGTCGCGACATTTAGTGTCATCGTCTGAACGAGGCTTTACACGATAAATAAAATCCAACTGAAACGCCGTAGTAATATGTGTACTTATTCATCTCATTTAAATTCGACTACATATTTGGTGATTTTTTGGTCCGTGGAGTTAAAATTCTAGTAAATAGTAATAAAATATTTAGGGCAACATCCCGCGACGGGCTTTCACCAAGCTTCAAATTTAGAATTAATTCTGCTGCATCGAAGCGAAGGTTAAGCATCGTCCAGTGAGCATTATCTCATCCAGCCGCGTCATCACACTTATTTGAAACACTTGAAATTCACACAAATGCTCCCCATGGTATAATCTCTGCCATGTTTTTATTTTTTACTTTTCCTCACTACCTATGGTAGGAAAAGCATTGTTTTTACCCAAACATTTTTTCGAGAATTTAACGGAATTTATAAAAATGCTCCTGATCGAGTTGAAATTTGGCACGAATGAACCTATCTGTATGACAACAAGCCCACCAAATTTCATTTTGATATTGCCCGCCATTTTGAAGTTATCAATTTTTGAATTTTGAAACTTTGACGGTTAATAATACCGAAAGTACGTAATACCGAAACAAAAACGTTTTTGACATATAGCATACCGTTGGAACCGGAAAAAAATTAAGGGACAAATAAAAAAAAAAAACCCCGATGAAATTCCATACATTAGTTTAAAAGTTATAAGGGAATATAATTATTTATTAGTGCGATAAAAGTTTGTTTATCTATCAAAATACCGCCAAACTTCAAATAATTAATTAAAATATATTAAAAATAATGATTTTTTTTTTTTTTAAGAATAATAATAAATCAGTTAGTTCAAAACGGTCACCCATCCAAGTACTGACCACGTCCAATGCCGCTTCCACTTTAGTGGCCTCCGAAGTGAGGAAAAGTTACGGGGAGGTACCCCGTACCCGATTTTTTACTTTTATTCCAGTTACTCGGGGTTTTCACCTCCGAAATTTGAGAAACTGAACCGATTTGCTTGAAATTTGGTAAGTTGATAGGAAAGTGTTCAAAATCAAAAGTTATATTGTGCCGATGTGCTCTTTGCTCTTCCGCCCCCGGGTGCGGTTGCCCTTTTCGGGGGTGGAAATTCCTTTGCTCAAATAACCCCAGAAATCGATAGAGGATCAAATTTTAAGAAAAAAATGTGGTATAAAGTTTTTTTTGTTAAATCATTATTTTTTGAGTTATTGAAATCTTGCAATTTTCATCGAAAAAAAACCACGTTTTTTCACGATTAACTCAAAAAATACTATTCTTATCGAAAAAAGTGTTGAACAAAAAATTGTAGCTTATACAAAAATAAAGAAATTCATTTTTTAAAAAATATTGTAGGTCCAACACAATGCGAGATATGGGCGATGAACGTAGATTTTTCTCTTTTGAATACTTGGATCGATGTATTTAACGTTAAATAACGTGAAAAGAATTCATTTTCCTACTAGCGGCAGCAAAATTACGCATTATTGAACTGTTTTTAGGCATGAAAACGTAATTTCTCTGAGGTGTCAAGAAAACTTTACAACACGCAGCAAAATGCGATTTTGCTGCCTAGGCGGCAAAATCGTGTTTTGCTGAGGATTCTTCCAGGCTAAGCCACGCCCACATTCCCCGCTTCAACAACCACCTACACTACACTCCCCCCGCTCAACAAACAACCTATTGTTTTATTCAATCTTTAACCTAAATTATTTGAACAATTTATCTTAAAAATATTACAAATTTATAAAAAGAAGGTATATAAATACATATAAAAGATTATATTTATAAAATAGAATGAAGTAAAAGTATAAATAATAACATAGGACAAATTTTTCTGCCGCTAGTAGGAAAAATATTGTATGCAACAAAGCAGCAAAGGAAACATTTCTGCCTCATTAGTATATTGCCTGCCTCGGCAGTCAATCTAATAAATTACCTGCCTCGGCAGTTAATTTCCATAGCCTGACCTCGCCTTCGGCTCGGAGGCTAACTTAATCATTCGTCAGAGAAATTCCATTTTGCTGCCGAGTTACATAAATAACTATTTTCGGATAACATGAAAAGAAACCTTTTTATAGTCCTTAAAAAAACCTTTAAAATTATTACTCTTAATAATCAATTGCATTTAAAATGAGCGAGTTACAAACCAAAATTATGTATCACTCGAAGTTTTTGTGAAAAAAGGCATAGTAAAATTAATCTCATGTCCACCAGAATTAAAATTCTTATTATTATATGTAACTCCGCAATATATTTGATTTTAGTGTTGCTCATGTGTTAAAAAAGTTTGACTGGTTGAAAATGCTTTCTTTTTGAAAAAAGTTAGATTTATTTGTACCGCGTATTTTCAAAATTTCTATAACAAATTCAATTTTTCCGGAATAACTTATAAACTATTACACCTACGTGAAAAATTATCAAATACAAAAATATACCTCTTTTCTCAACAAAAATTTTCATTTTTTATATATTACTGTAGGATAAATCATAGCGGAGATGTTACTTTTTGAAGTTCGTATCATAGCCTGAGCACCCCCCCGTCTCGAGCCCTTTAACCCTTACTTTTTAAAATTAAAGCATTGTAAACCAGTCAAACTTTTTTCACACTGAGCAACACTAAAATAAAATATATTGTGGAGTTACAATAAGAAATTTTAATGAGATTAATTTTACTTCGCTTCTTTTCCCAAAAACTTCGAGTGATACATATTTTTTGCTTTGTAACTCGCTCATTTTAAATGATAATGGACAATGGCTAGGTGAAAGATCCGTTATAGGACACTTAGACATAGGAAAAAATAAAGGTTCGTTGAACTTAAGGTTCCACTTACGGGGATCAGAACAAAAGGAGTGGACTATCAGCTTAAGCTTAAAAGGAGATATAAAGTAGAAATACCTATACCATCTAGAGCCGCTTGGGAATCAGGAGAAATTAAATTTGAATTTGCTACAGAGACTCTGGTGGCATACACGGACGGTTTAAAGAATGAGAATGGTATGTCAGGTGCGGGACTTTACTTAGAAAGGTCCGGCACCCAAGAGAGTTTTCCACTAGGAATATTTACCACAGTCTTCCAGGCTGAAGTCTACGCCATCCTAGAGGTGGCAAGAAGGCAAGAGGTGGTAGAGGCGAGAACTAAAAAAAAATAGTAGTATGCTCGGATAGTCAAGCAGCCCTCAAGGCACTCTGCGCTCCAAGTGCAGACTCAGCACTGGTCAAAGAGTGCCAAGAGGCCTTAGAGACGCTTGCAGAGTTAAAGAAGGTTGCACTGCTTTTGGTTCCTAGACACACAGGGGTTCCAGGAAACGAAAAAGCAGATGAAGTAGCATAAAGAGGTGCCTCCATGCCGTTCTGCAGACCGGAGCCCGCTATTGATTGGTCCAGAGGACACACTAAATCGGCCATCAAATAGTGGATCTGGAAGGTTGCAGGGGGGGGGGGGGCCTGGACAAGAACTGAAGGATGCAGCCAGACCAAGATGATGCTGCCTAAGCTAGATAAAGGGAAAACCAGAGGGCTCATAGGACTGAGTAGATCCAACCTAAGAAAAATGGTAGGGGTCTTAACAGAACATTGCCAGCTAAAGAGACAAGATAGCTAAGACAGTTAAAGATTGAAGAGGATCCCACAAGTCCAGTGTGCTGCGAAGAAGAGGAAACAGCCTACCACTTGGTGGGAACTTGCGAAGGACATGGGAGATTATCAGAGAGGAAGAACTTGTCACACTTAAGTGGCAGGATGTCCTTTCCTTTATCACCCAAACTCGGGGGTAAGACTGAGGTGGTTCGATGGGCGTGAAAAACCAGGGGTTTGCAAAAAGGACCCGAGTGTGGTCTAGTTGCCAGGCTTGGCCTCCCCGCCCCCTTACTACTACTTCTACTACTACTACTAGATCAGACCACTTGACGATTTTTTAAATTTTGCTGACTCTGAAAACTGGGTTCAAGATGGCGGAAAATATTGATTTCCCGGGCGGCATAACTAGAAGTAAGGACTGATTTTTCTGTCGTTTCAACACACTAGGTTAAATACTGGGCGCTATGATGATAATGATAACATACACTCATACTATAAAAACTCAGGAGGTCCTAAAAACACCCAAAACGGATAATTCAGTTGAAATCTCGAAAAAAAAAAAATTGACGTGATAACAATACTTTTCCTGCGGCAGGTCAGGAAAAGTAACAATGTCAGTCTGTCGTCGGTGCAGACACGTGAAGCCTAAACTACAGAACCGATTTTGATGAAATTTGGCATACATGTTGAGAAAATACCCCGATGCGAAATCGAGAAATTAATTTTAGCTCTAAATTTGGGGGCGCTATATCCCCCAAGAATTCTGAAAAAAAAAATTCTCGAAAACAGTTCCGACGGTTTTGATTAAAAAATTCTAAATTGCAGTCCATTTAAATACGAACCTAACGATAAATAATAAGCCGTTATAAATATATAATAATTAGCTGTTTTCCCGGGAAAAATCTAGTTCCTGAGGGAACAGCTTTGAACTTGAACGTGGACGGAGGGAGGCCGGGTTCGATTCCCCGCCGAGGATAAGTTATTTTGATGAAATGTCCAATATTAATTAATAGACTAAGTAATTATGAACTCTTTCAACTATGAACTACTTCTATTAGTAAATAGACTAAGTAATTATGAACTCTTTCAACTATGAACTACTTCTATTAGTAAATAGACTAAGTAATTATGAACTCTTTCAACTATGAACTACTTCTATTAGTAAATAGACTAAGTAATTATGAACTCGCATATGAGAAAGTTTTTCTGAGTTGTCTCTGACCGAGTTTTTATTTTAAATTATACATTGATTTAGTGAATTTCCTGACAAAATGTAATTTGCCTTGTCGTTATTACCGATAAAATACGTTGTGATCCCCTGGGGGTTCGAACCAGGGACCCCTGAGATAGAAAAAAAAAAGATAATTATATAACGGGTATGCTTAATCATGAAGCCCTAAAAAGTACTTGCACACATGTACTTCCTACACACATCACTTCCTGCACACATGTACTTCCTATAGTGATTTTTTTTATATTTTGCATGTGTAAAATTACACTGGATTTCAGAAGTTTGTTAGAAACAATATTGGGATGGATTATAGGAAATGGTTACGTCCCAGTTAATTCTAATATTGTATTTGCAGGGCGAGTACAGTGAAGCTTATGAATTAATAAGAAGTTTGGAGCCTTCAGTTCCACAGGAATACATACTCAAAGCTATAGCCAACGTGGTCATCGGCCAGGAAACCGGCTCCGTCAGTATAGCTGTCTTATTTTTATTAAACATTATTATGAGGTCTTGCGTTATTCAACCAGAGTAGTGAGATTTTCATTTCAGAGACTTGGGCTTTGTAATAGTACATTACGTGTCGAGTGTGGAAAGTAGCATTTTGCATGCGAGTGTGGAGTTTGCACTTGAGCGACAGCGAGGGTAGTAAAACCACACGAGCAATGCAAAATGCTGTTTTCCCACGAGTTGCGTACCGTACTTTAACTACTTTCTACGATTGTTAGATTTTAATAATAAATGCAGAAGAAAATAATAAACTTCCTGTATGTAAGCTCGAATTTCTCTTTTGATAAAGATGAAATTCGTTAGTTGTATTTTGTGCCGAATTAATTATTTCGGAAGGCGTATTATTCTCCTCATATTTGTCATAATCACTTAAATCACTCATTGATTTTCACAAAAAAACTCGATACAAACAGTTACTTCTATTAAATAAACATCATAAAGCCCAGTGCCAGGCTGACTATATTTCCTCCCTATCTCCCAAGGACGGATCCCTGTGGCGAGCCACAAAAAAACTCCTAGCTTTTAAGAATCCTCCTTCATCCCTCCTTAAACAAGACGGCACATGGACCAAAACAGATGACGACACTGCATCCGAATTCTCCTCCCACCTATCCACAATATATAAACCAAATCCCAACATTCAAGATCCATTAGACACCTCCTCAATCCTCTCTGATCTTACAGCACCTCTCCAACTGTCACCTCCTCCCAAAGCAATCACACCATCTGATGTACGCCACTCTATATCCAATCTACCCAACCGCAAAGCTCCTGGCCATGACCAAATAACAGGATTTATATTAAAAAACCTTCCCCGCAAAGCCATAGTCTACCTAACCTATATATACAATACTATTCTACGCACTACCTACTTCCCAATCCTCTGGAGAACATTCATCATTATTATGATCCCTAAACCCCAAAAACCATCCCAACTCCCTTCATCTTACAGACCAATATCCCTCTTACCCATCATGGGCAAAATCTTTGAAAAGCTGCTCCTTAGGCGGATTCTCCCTATCATATCCTCAACCAACTCCTTACCTCCCCACCAATTTGGATTTAGAGAAT
>KZ651169.1:84948-102850 GCA_001010745.2 Gerris buenoi | reverse complement strand
TTTTTTTTAATTTTAATTTATAAAATTATAAATAATTAAATCTCACCAAAAATTCATCAACAGTCAAAAGAAGATAAATCAAGTGGAAAGAAAGCAAAATAAAAGTTTTGCATTTAGTGTACGGAGAACCAGAAGTCAACATTAACATCTTTACCGTGCAATGTTTATCAGGTGCTACTGGCTAAGATATAAACACATGGAGCGCTGAACGGAGCTCTGAAATATACTGCTCCAGGAGATAGTCAGAGAAAGAAATATAAGGTAAGGTATGTGGAGATAGAGGCAATATACCAACAGCCAACAAGACTCTTATAAAAAGAGATTCACTTAAAGCAGAAAGGAGGCATCATCTCAAAGTTAACTCAATTCTTCACAACTTATCAAGTAGGGCTGAGTAATTAGTTATTAATAGTTATTTATCTACTCGCGGCGGCAAAATTAAACATTACGTAACTGTTTTTAGGCTGGAAAGTACAATTTCGCTGATTTGTCATTAAGATATTAAAAACAGGCAGGAAAATAATTTTCTATATATTATTACACGAATATATTCTACAGACACCGGATAATAAAACTACAAAATAATACACAGAATACAAAAAAATAAAAGCAATTTATTCAAAATAATTACATCATTGACTTAATAGTCATGAAAAATCAAATTTACAAATGAATTAGAAAAATAATAATTATAATTATTTGATTTAACATAGTTGACTAGATGTGGAAATAGATTTGGTTGTTCAAGGACAATTTACAGAAATGCTTCCCCGTTTACAAAGAGAGCTCAAATGTAGTTGAAAAGTTTTTAAAAAATAGTAATTGGTGGGATAGAATAAAGAATTTAACATTAATACTTTCTAGGTAGGTATATAATACAATTAAAGGTTGCTTAAAAGGTGTTGGAGAGCGTATTTAAAGAATAAGTAAGGACCTCTCATACAGACTCCAACTTTGACAAAATATTAATAAATGTGAGCAGCAAACATTTTTCTTTTACTTCAAGAGCCAAATTTTTGTTGACTTAAATTAAAAATCGATTGTGTTATTTAGTAATTGCAAATTATTATCATAAGATAAATTAATATTACATTTTATTTTAACCTAAAATAACCAGTTCTGCGTCATTTATGTTTTCTTTCCTTTCCTGTCAATAGTTTCAACCAATAGAATGTTTGTAACTTAAATTTAAAGTTGTGGAATTAAACTGGCCGCAGTTGGTCAAAGCAGCGATAAAATCTGTGACGACCCTTGCGCATCATCTAAAAGATGAAACATTCTGTTTATTTTATCAGATTAAACAACATAACACACTTAATTACAATTATTATCAAGTATGATGGGATTAACAATTAATAAAAAAATTAAAGCTAGGTTATTTATTAGATAATGTAAATAATTATAAGTTACCTTTGAATGCAACGATGGTCCTATCTGTCCTTCTTAGATTCGGGTTCTAGTTGTTCCGTTTGACCGGTGCCAGAATCTTGTACCACGGACTTCTCTCGCTTGAGTTTCTTCTTGAGGCGTTCATATCCGTCGCTCACTTTTTTAACTATTACTTTACCCAAGTTAATCTTGTTATTTTCTTTCTCTACCAGAACAAACCTGCAGACAAACAAATTTTATATTAAAATGTGTCATGCTGATAGATATCCATTTGATTGGCAGTAAATGAATTAGACTTTAGTTTGTATTTATAGTTATTACAGATCTCTTACAATAATAGAACCAATGCAGCAACTCAATCTATTATTAATTTTAATAATTTGTAATCAAAATAAATGCCCAAACAATTAAAACTGGTGTTAAATGAAGTCTATCTTTCGAACCAGGGAGAGAGAGAACTATACACTCCCATCTCTTACTTAATTCTACTTTATGATTTGCCCAACTATTAACCACTAGACAAGAAGTTCTGCTTTGACTTTCAAATAACTTAAAGTTAGAACATTGTGTCTACTGCCAACAATATAATAGTTTAAAAAAACTACTGCACATCACTTATCATCATATTATGTTAATTATAAAAATTGGTGGGATATTAGATAGTTTTTAAAGGACAACAAATTATAAAATTCAGTAGACAACTGATAAATTACAAGGTGGTAAATGCTATGATGGCAGAGTAGCGACCACAAATATTAGCAGCCAATTTAACTTCAAATATGAGATTCACTTTTCAAAACAACTAATACTTAGCCAGGGGGAAGTTAGTGATGGCACATTAAAGATCCATCGAGGGCACAGGATGGCTAACCCCTACTATGAATACTAAAAAATTAACAAAATAACTTAAAAAATTAATTTCTAAATAATTGAGCATTTTAGATTTATCTTGAGCCGAAACAGACTATTAAGTAGAACAATGATATTAACCAAGACACACTTTCACGTGACAGGCAGCTACTATACATAGCAGCAGCTACTTTACATTGCAACCAGAGTAGCTGCTGCTTTGAAACACAACTAAGCATTGTGTGACAGAGGCTTTACACTAGAATCTAACAAGTGAGAAAGATTACTTCTTAGTGGTGATGTTGTGAAGAGGCCCGAAGGCCAGCGCCACGACGGTGCAAGCCAGGCAGATGACATTGTACGGCATGCTGAAGTCAGGTGTGGGGAGAGAGAGGATTAGAATCTCCGTCGTCACTCTCACTCGATACCCTTCTCTCCTCGACAGGCTCGAGTTACTCTCCAACCTACAAACAAACTCACATACAATATAAACTATCCCCACTATTTTATTTATCAACAAGGTCAAAAGTTGTAATGCTGGCTCCCTTCGTAGCAGCTAATATAATCGTTTCTAGCCCCAGATTCTAAGCTGACAACAAACTTCATTGAAAATTTAAACTAAAAGTTTAAGAACACCTTGTATGTCGAGTTGAGATGTGATGGACTTTTTTAGGTGTGAATAAATAAAAACAATTTAATTTATATTCCTGAAACGTTTCAACCCTAAAGAGCCATTTTCAGTCAGTTTAATAAAAACTAAAAAAAACAAAAAAATTCCAATTTTACAAAAACCACCTTTGCATAAACCAATCACAATAGTACCTTAATTAAATTTAGAATCATCGTGTCTACCAATAAAACTATCAGTTACATTTTTGATATAATAACTTTACTTACAACATTATGCTATTTTTTGTTGTTGTGTGTAATCGATAATGAGTCAAAAGTGAAAAATTATTCTCAAAGAGAGGTCATCGATAATTAAATTAAAAATCAGGTTCTAAACTACCACATCTACAAATTTTATATAACATTCATAATAAATTGAATTAATTCGATTAACATGCAAAAAACTGACGATTATAGTAACTAATTATATTCGACATTTAGAAAACTAAAACAAGCAACATTCAAAATCAAAATGACAACAATAAAATAGTAATAATAAACATAACAGAATTACAAAATTAAGTACATCTCCAATTCGATACACAAATCTTTTAGTGAGAACATTTATTCGGATTGTTTAACTTATATATAAAACTTATTATCAATATTAGTAATAAATACGCTGAATTTATAGAACACAATATTGTCACAATTGAAGACGGCCCTTTAGGGTTGAAACATTTCAGGAATACGAAGTAAATTGTTTTAATTTATTCACACCTAATAAAGTCCATCACTTCTCAACTCAACAACCTTAATTTTAAACAAAGAAGTATTCACTATAAATCAATAAATAATTTCTGCATCCGACCCAATCCAAAACAAACAAGACAACAGCAAATAAAGAAAAGAAAAGGAAAAGTGTTGATGTAAACTAACTTACAGTGAATGTATAGTGGAGGAGTCGAGGGGGAGGGTGGTGTAGTTACGAGCTACAGGGAGGAGGGCCGACACCTGGGCCGCTCCCAGGTAGAAACCATGGTTAGCATCGGGAGGGTATTCCTGCCACTTGAGAAACGACTTGTCTATCTCCACAGAGACGGACGTAACGGATCTAGCAGGCAGGTCCAGCACCAGTTCCAAACTGTACGCTCTCTCTCGCTCCTTACCCACTCTGTACTTTCTAGCCACTGAAATATTACAATTTCACATATTTGTTTAGTTCAAATAAAATAGATGAGCTCAAAGGAAATTAATAGTGCATGTCGACCTCAGCTCCGGTCGATTAAGTTTTTTCCTCCAGAAGGGAGGAAACATTAACTTTCCACCCGAGTTTATAGGGAGGAAAGGATCCCATTACAGCCTAGTTGTGAAAATCGTGGCGGAAAGTAGAAATCGTGGCGGAAAGTAAAAATCGTGGTGGAAAGTAACAGTAGAGCCAACTTAGTATTCTTAAAAAAATCAGTGTTGCCTGTTTCATAATTAATAGCAGTTTTTTTAACTCAATGACTCAACAGGTTAAACGCTTTTTTTTTTAAAATATTAGAGAGTTTAAATGACATTAGATTGCCGTGATGCTTTAATTTTTATCGCAATTTTAAAATGTCGTTTGACTTCATAACTGAGTTTAAACATGACTTATAGAAAAGAGGTAGGTTACGTCTCATCAGGTTATATTTATGTTTTTGATTTCTCGTATTTTAGATTTAGAGATAAACTCAAATAAATTAAATATTATTCAGTTAGTCATTTTGTAGTATTAATAAACATTTGTGTTATTATAATTATATAGTTATTGAAAGTTATCATAGAAATCAAAGAAAACATAGTTGGAATTATTGATGAATTGCACATTTAATTTACATTATTTTTTTACAATAAGATGTTATAAACTTTTTTTTTTTTTTTTAAAGTCGTTAAACAAATTAAAGGTGTAAACATTTGTAAACTTAGTTTTTAATACCTAAATAAATCGATAAATCAAAATCTTAGGTTTATTTGTGTTGTTTTCCACCCTTCTGGAGGAAAAATCTTGTACGTACCATGGGAGCAAAAAGTCATAGCACCCTCGCTATAATTAACTTCCTCGGCTATGCCTCGGGATTAAACTTCATGGTTCCCTCGGCTTCACCTCAGAAACCAACAATAACGCTCAGGGAGTAATGACTTTTTTTCCTCCCTTGGTGCGTAAATAACTATTGCTAATAATTAAACATAACAGCAAAATCATCAGATATTTAAATTCATAGTGATCTGACTAGTAAACTTACATGGTTTATTAGGTTGACCGTTAGTAACCACTTTCAGGGTGTGATAATACACAGGGACAAACCACGGTATATTTTCCAGAAACATGACACGAATACTTCCCCAGTGTTTGTTATATATCTTGGTAGTAAGTCCTCCGTACTCCTGCCCGTAACCTACACATTACCCAAAATTACAAGTAAAAATAAACTGCTACTAAAGAATAAAATACATTGTAACGAATTATAATGGAAACATTTTTTTTGTTTGAAGAAGGGGTAAACCTGTGATGAATCTCTTGGCGTAGAGGGGAGGTGGGTGGTTGACACCGTAGATGTGCACCGAGTCGTACTGGGCCTCGATGTTCACTATTTTATCTTTCTTGAGATCGTAGACGGCCAGCTGAGTCGTGTAGCCCCCTCGAGTGAATTCAGCCACCTCGTACGCATTCGGCTTCAATGTAAATTTATTTGTCTGAAACAAAAAATCATAACAACTTGAACAAACACAGGCACTGATGTGAAGAACAGCACCAAGCCAAGCAACAAGACAGGCACTGTCGTTTAATGAGAAATGAAGAAAAGACTTTCCATTACAATTCGACAAAACTTTCTAAAATTACATATTTTTAGTCTCTGTCCTCTATCGGGACAATATATCAGAAACTATTTTTTGAGGGGGGGGGGGGCACACTAAAATTTATTTTTCCCTATTTTCTTGAATTTGATTTATTAATTTAGGTTTAAAAGGCCACAGATATTGTTTAAAAAACACTATTGGACTTTTGAAATCCATTGAAATATTAGAATTAAATTATCATAAAAACACAGTACTTTTCCTTAATATATGCTTTTGAGGATAATAAAACTTTTGAAGATATAAACTGACTGTAATAATCTGAGGGTGTATATGACCTTCGCTTTCAAGAACCCAATGATACATATAAATAGATGTATAACTTAATGAACAAATCAAGAAGAGAGATAGCAACTGAGCGAATCTACTAAAACTAATAGTTCTACCAACAGAAGACCTACCAAATATATATCGATTTTAATGATCATGAAACATGCATGACAAATATCAAGAAAAAACAACATACTTACATCACTTTTAAAGACTTGAAGGAACATCCCCTAGATTTCAAGTAACAGCGTAACTACAGATTTATATACAGACGGACAAAGTGACTGACTGTCGAGTTTCAAGTTAAAACAGGTGCCTTGCTCTGTTTGGTTAAAGTCTTTTAAGACATGAAGGTGCAACTAACTGATTAGTGAAGACATGACAAAGTACTGACTTGGTTGGACGTGATATCGACGTAGACGTAGGAGGCAGCTGCTATGGGACAGGGTGCCGGGATCCCCTGGTGGAAGAGTCTCGGCAGCGACCAGTGTGTCTGCTGACGTCCAACGACCAACATGTCCCACACCAGCGACACTGTCTGCTTCAGTTCTAGTCGCAGCTGCTTTCCATCCTTCAACAAATAAACATACCTTACTTGTACAATTAGTATTAACATTTACACTCAGATTGGCCAACCTATATGAGGAAATAAACAACCACTAGGCCTGTGGGAGGGGTGGAGCCAGTGACATTTTTATTTGCCAAGTTGGTACCTTCTTGAATTCAAATCCAGTGCTCTCACTGGGTTCCCCTTCCTCATTTTTTTTCAATTTTCCCATGCTGTCGATACTAATTGTAATAAGAGTATAATAACCAAATAATTAATAGCCATAGACCAAAGATGTCATATTGGAACATCCATTACACTAAATTTTATTAATATCAGAAGTAGATTATGGAAGAATTTGCTTTCAACATTAGGCCCTTTTTTAAAATTAGATAATCGACTATTAACAAATAAATCCATTATAAACAGAAACAAATAGATAAAACTTTAAAACAAACTTCTCAAATTAAGTTAAAAAATGAAAAATAAAAAACGATGTTTACCAGGGAAATGGGTCTAAAATGTAGTCCGACGGAATGATAAACTGTGTTGTATATGTGATCTGAGTTAAACAGAGCAGCTATACCGATCTAAAACACAAACATAAAACATACGTAAAGCCTAATAAATAACATGTTCTATACTAATTGAAACAAAGTCAGGTAAATTATCAAGGATAGATTATTCTTAATACAATATGTAGAAACAAATTAGAATGACCTAAGGGTTAGCAATTAGGGCACTTCTTTTGATGGTTAATCCCCTTATTAAGAAAACAAAGGGGAGTAGCCGTCCAAAGAAGGTATACGGAGTATTCTTTGCAAAGTACATTTACAAGGGACTAATCGTCCCTTTGTCTCAATAGTTATTTAGTCAGTCATTTATATTCTAAAAAACACAGGGGCGTAACCATCTAAAGAAGTACCCTGATTCGTATAACGGATGACATTGTAATTTACTAACCATTGAAAAATACACCTTTTTGAACAACATTTAGTCACAGTAAATAGAAAAATGTTTTAATTCAAAAAAGGAACAGTAGGAAATTAAAAGATTGTGAAATGTGTATATAGAGAGACCTTGGCATTGCAGGGAAGTAGTTTGATCCAGGGAGTGAGGTTCTCGGTGCAGACGATCTCTCTAGGCAGGGAAGAGTAGCGCAGGTGAGTGTAGTTCAGCTTGTTGTGTAGAGAGTTGACACCTGACATCGGGAGGCTCAGCTGAGGAGTGATGCTGTTATCTAAGTCTATGAAGTTGAGAGAAGCACACAGCAGTCCTGATAACGAGTCACACAGACCTTTCCACACCTTATCAACCCTATAACAGACAGACAACACACGTAACACTCAAACTATATCAAATAAACTTACTCATTCATTCTAGTCTCTTATAAATACCAGATATATTGGGTTTATTCACAATCACCACTAAATTTGTTCAGACAAATAAAAAATTACTTTAGAATAATTATTTCTATAAGGTACACCGTACAATCAAAGCATAAATCATCAATTTTAGTTATAACTAGCTGGATCCCTGTGCTACGCTACTGGAGTATGTTATTTTTAATTTAATGGGTTTATAAACTACCGTCAAGAAACATTTGAATTATTTTACTAAGCGAGAATATCTAGATTTTATCCCTTCCCCTTATTGCTATACCGACTCCCCTTCAATAAGATAATTTGCAAATATCCCAAATTAGCATTTGGTTCCGACTGTTGAAGAAAATTTCTAAAAATATAACTTTCCAGAAAAGCAGTTCTGTATCTTCCCGTGTCTTTTCACATCCCAGGGTTGAAATTATTATTATCTTTTCTAAATATACATGCTTATATCCAAAATAGGAGCCCTTTCTCAAATATCAACTTCTTAACTTTAGAACATCAGTCTGAGCTCAATTCCCCTTCTTTTCTTACTTTGACCCTATGTTCCCTTAAGGATAAAATTTTAGAAAATCCCTATTGGCAGTTATCATTAAAATTTAGAAATTATTATACTATATATACACTGGCAGATTTTAAAGAAGTGGTGATGATTCTGTTAGTAAAGGTTTAGGGATGATAGGCTGTGATTAATAGACTATTGTCTTAATATAAAAAAATAAATCTAAATATTTTTTTGACAGCAATTGAAAACTAATTTCTTAAACAGTTTTTCCTACATAAATTTCCACAAAACATAAAATATTGTCTGTAGCTTCTTCTGCAATTTCCGTGATACACATTTAAAAAAAAATAAATAAATAAATAAAATTAGAATTTTGAAATCTATTTAGAAGCCCATTTCTCCGCCCCATATAAAGCTACCAAAAAGTTTTTTAGCCTATATCATCTGCAGAATTGAGCTTCATTGTACCTAAAAGCAACAAAATCTGGTCAGCCGTTTGGAAGTGATTGACGCATTTAAGATAAAATTATTAAAACAAAGTCTATTGGTGATCAAGATTAAATATTGAGGTAACAAAACATTATTTTTACTTGAACGCACTTATAAAATGTTGAAAGGAAATTGGAGGGAAACATGAAGACTTACTTGTCGGAATTGAACCAGGCATACAGTTCAGCACCAGGAGGAGCTTCCACAAAAGGATACCCCCACAGTTCATGTCTCCACAGGCCTTTAGTCAGGCTTACATGTAGCTCGCTCACATTGAACCGACTGATAAGCTCGCCCACCGGCCGGGCAAACAGCTCACTGTGATCGACTGTTAACAAATACATTACAGTTAGGTACCCGAATTCTTTTAATACTTACAAGGAAACAAAATACAGACAGTACTCGAGCAATAATAATAATGCAAGAAAAATGTACTTACAAGTGTCTTTATTCAAATCCGTATCCCAAAGGGTTGTAAATTGGAAAAAGGTGTATAAATGATTACTAGGCAACGGTTTAATAAATAGTTCTTCGTGAAACTGTTCTGAATTTACATAGCAATAAACTCGATGAAAATTGTAAGTACTATAGAGCAAAATAAATAATATAATTCTCATGATAAACAGTGAAAACACAACAAACAAGAGATAATACAGCGATTTTAAAAACTAATGTTATAAAGAAGGAAGGTTTATTTATAAACGATCAAGTCAACACTGTGTTGATTCTGACTTTCCCTCATTCAGAATAAAACCTTAATAAAGACTTATTTATTAATTAGAAGAGAACTCACTGGAAAATATCTATTGAATATGAAGGAGAAATTATCAAATGAATACTTTGTTTGATTAATAATTACAATACTAAGCATAAGTTAATTATCAGTAAAATTCAGACACAAATAGTGGAGATAGCTTTCGGGGTCGCTGGCCCCTGGCCTCACTCTTTTTTAGCACCAAAGATCTAAATGCAGAAATGTACACCCTGTTACTGTTGGGGCGGTTTTATTTGAATTGATTGTTGATGTTGATCAATGTTTTATGATAGAGCTTGCTTTGCTTGTAAATGGCACTTTTCTGCCTCTGTTGTAAACTTATTCGTAATTTTTAAGCATATCATTTTTCAAAAGATTCTAAATTTAAGTATAAACTCAAGGCAGTGATCAGTAATGTCGTATTATTAGGGTCCATTTGAATTTATAGTTTATGCAAAATACCAGTTCCTACAACGTATCACCATGACAACATTACATGAATACAAAGATTGTAAGTTGAATAACTGCTTCTGTTATCCCTCCACAGTTTCTTGACATTTATTATCATTTAATTTAACTCGATTATCAAGTATAAAAAGTTTTGTGTACTCGAGTCTCCTGCATCAGTTATTATATAATTTTTAAGAAGTTTATTCTTTAGGCATTGGTATTTTTTAAAAGAATCATCGTTCGTAGCATAAAACTTGCAAAATCTAATGAATTTGTTTTTGAAAATAAGTCGCTACATACAGTGTTATAGAAAACTTTGTCTAATTCGTGTTACTTTTGGTTTGCCATGACTGATTCACCCCCGATTAATCGGTTGCCATCGTGGTTCGAAGATATCACTCAGTACGTTGTTTTTCTCAAATCTTTTTCATGATTTCATTTATAGGTACTAATAGAGAGAGAGGAAGAAGTTAGACTGTAGCAAAAATATATTTTGATTTTATCCCACATGTCTTAACAATTATTTTTAAATTTTCTATGTATTAAATGATTACTTAAACTGCTTTAGACTTGTTTGTCGTTTCTTTAGCTAATTTCTTTTTCGGCTAAGGTTTAAAATGCGGTTACTAAGCCTGCAATACACTATGTTTTACCAGATTACACTTTGAAATTGAGATATTTTGAAGGGATTTATGCTATTTCGTGTTTAACGATTGTTAAACAAAAGAATATTATAGCGTTATATACTCAAGAGTGATTATATCCCTTTGTGAAAACAGTTTTTAGAATAGAATAAAAACATGTGTTGTGGACTCGGTAACTGTATTATAAAGCTCTTCCCTTATGATTTTATGGAATTATTATTTAAATTTCTAGAGGTATAAGGGGGAGACCTAGAAGCTGGCGGCCCGAGGCTTGTGACTCACACAGAGATGCAGACGAAAGGAAATACATCGAGGGAAGCAGAAGGATCAAGTCTTCAGTCGCTGAATCGTTTATTGTACTGGACGATGCACCGAGTAGGTTGTCTCTAGTCTCTCCTCGCTACGGCAGGAGAGCGACCCCCAGAGATATAGCGAGTAGCGACTCTCCGTCATCTCTAACAGATCCCGTGCTCTCTGCTCTCGAAGCACAGTTTGGTGAACTGACTTCTCAAGATGACCGTCATAAGCAGTTTGTATTTTTATTACTCTTTATTGTCTTAATTTTATTTATATTGAAAAAATTACGCTACGCAGGAATCCGGTAAAGCTCCCACCTCTTTTCCATCAAGTATTTCTAATCTCAGAGAATTTATTTTGATATTTTATCTCTAAAGTTTGTTGCGACGTACTGAATAATAATTGACACTAAGATGTTTCAAGAAGAACTGATTTGTATTTGTAACATAAGAATATAGATAAATTGCGAATGTTATTGGATGAGAAAAGTTCATCCTTTATATACCATTTCTACGACAGGTTCACTCTGTGACTTGTTTAAACTTGTTGAAGCAACTTGTTAAACAACTGAGTTTATTTTTCAACAAATAAAAAGGTAGTAAGTCGCAACAGCAATAAAATTAAACATTAAACAATAAAGGGAACAGACTACTTTACTTAAAATTGTAACTTGTTGCTCTATTGAGATGTTTCCAGAGAAGTGGGGTTGTAAAACTTGAATTTGNAAAAGCTTTAATCCATAACCCATGAAAAATGCCAGAAATAAAAAGTAGCCAGAAATAGCTAATTTTATCAGAGTGGCCGAGATAAGAAAATGTGAATGCATCTGTGATAATATATCTGTGTGATTGGTTATTTTCCCTTTTTTCCAAGATATTTCATTATCTTGGGGGGACAACCCCCCCCCCTCCCTCCCCCCTCTATGTATGCCACTATAGTCATAATATATATTTGTTTTTAAATTTTCCAGGAACACTTTGAATTCAGGATCGAGAAGTCTGTCGTACTCGTGCTGGAATACTCCATCATTTGACGAAACATTGCCGTATCATCCAAATGTTAAACAGTACGGTGGCATTTTTAATTTCTAATAGTATTATACTATTTTAAATGTGTTTGTCTCTAGATGATAACTCTGAATAATTATTTAACCAGATTAGAAGTTGATCTACTTTGTGTTTTGATGTTGTGTTTGTAGGAGAGAGACGCCCGAAGACTTTACTGTAACAGACTCGAAGCACGGAGCAGACGGAGCAGCCACGGTGCTAGACAAGAATCTGGAGGAGAGCTGGACTTCTCTCAATCTGTTTAATAAGATTCAAAGAGGGAGGCTGCTAGAGACTCGGGAGGGAGTTAGTTTGCAGGGTAAGTTGTTTGACTTTGAACATTTGAATATTCAAGTAAACGAATGCTGTGTTTAATTGATACAATGCAAATATTTGATATCTACAGATCTATTGGAAAAAGAATTAGCCGAGTTCAACCAAGAAACATTGTCACCGACACCTGTAGAATCGTTAGAAGACAGTGTCGATAGAGAATCTGACAATTTTATCATACCGGAGCTACCTACAGGTGAAGTTTTGGTTCTGGACATTGTGTCTACGTGGGGAGATCGACATTACCTTGGACTGAATGGAATCGAAATCTTCTCTGTCACAGGAGAACTGGCTCCCGTTGCAAAGGTTAGTTTTTCATTTTTAAAATAAGGACCCTTATACAGTCCTGCACTTGTCTGTCTGTCTGTAAGGGAACCTCAACTCTGAAAGTACAAAACACAAACATTTGTAACTTTGCAGCGATGTTATGTATGAGAACTCAAAGTCAGGAAAATTATTGAAAAGCCTAAAAATCATCCCTCAAAAACAAGCAGTTCAAATTTAAAGGATTGTAAATATTTTTTATCTTAGGGAACGAGTCATGTCGGGTGTTAGATGAAAGAAGAAGACGCCCATCGCCAATATATGGTTTTTTTACCCATTCATCTTTGCGCAATTTACCCTAATAAAATTGCATATTTGTGCCCTCCTCCATCGGTGTTTTCTTAACAAATCTATTAAAAAAAAAAAAAAAAAAAAATCATACCTACTATATGTTAAAATACAAAAACACAGTACGTCTCATATATTTTGTGAAGAAAAATAATTCCCCCTCAAAAAAAAATCTTCAAAATTTATTATCTGGTAAATGGAGTTTGAGCAACATAAATGCAGAGGTGTTAGTTTTAAATTTTCAAGTCACTATAAATGGTTTACAGATAAAATTAGTTACAGATAAAACAAACTTTTATATGGGCATCATCTTGATAAGGCTTCTTATGTCGATTAACAAATTTGTGCTGTTTGATAAATCGGTTACAGACCCTTTCTGTGTGCTGAAAGCGCATACTTGCCCATTTTATTATTCATTCCACGGAGAGTAATGATTAATATTATCGGCATTTTTAATTAATATTTTACCTAACATGATGATTGCGTATAAAAAATGACTGGACATTGAAACAAGGTTATTTGAGTTGTAGATTGAAGCGGAGCCGGCGGATATCAATGTACTGCCGGAGTACGGTAGAGACCCTCGGGTTGTATCCAATGTGTTGGACAGAGTTAACAGAACTAGGGACGACATGCATCTCTGGCTCACCCCCTTCACTCCCGGCAGCCATCACACTGTATCCATCACCTTCCCCTCCCCTCAGACCATAGCTCTCATCAGGATATGGGTAACCTTATATCTCTATAACCCACCCAATATATCTTACATCTGTAAACAGCATAATATCTTATTGATTATGGAAAAATATCAATGATATTTAAGATACCACTTTAAAAAGTCATGCTAATACACTTGTTAATTTTCCTACAGTTGACCGATAAAGTGGTTGTTATCGCACCCCAAATAGTACGCAAAACAGCAGATTGCTGCACTTACTACTTTACCGCACTCGTTTTACTTTACCGCACTCATTTTACTTTACCGCACTCCAGTGTTCCAACTTAAGAACATAAAGAACTTAAATCTAAACAAAGATTTTATAATCTAAATTATAATTATTATAACAATGACAACTAATGGTTATTTTTTGACTAACTTCACGATTTAAACAATGTATATCAAATATAAAAATGTTGGAGTATAAAAAGTGAAGATAAAAAATCTAAAATAAAGAATGAAATGTGATGAGTAAGGGTTATGATGAGAAATAAGTTTGCAAAAAATAATCCGGCAAAAAAAGGCAACACTGTCTATAAACAGAACAGCTGGTTTACTTGATATATTGTAAAACCTTTTATACATGTTGACAAACACTATTATTTTCAATTTATTTACAGATTAAAAACTAACTGTAGGAAAAATGTAATGTGCAACTCAAGCTTAAAGTGTCTTTGCTGCACTCGAGAAACCTTTCCGTCACTGAGCCTTCGGCTCAGGCGTAAATATTTCTCTCAAGTGCAGCAAAGTGCCACTTTCCGCACTAGTTGCACAAATAACTATTTCAACTTGTTATTTATTTCTAGAACTACAATAAGTCGAGAATCCATTCGTGCAGAGGAGCTAGAGACGTGATAATCACATTAGACGATGTTAAGATATTCCAAGGGGAGATAGCTAGGGCGAGCGGTGGCATACTTGGCAGTACCGACACTTTCGGAGATGTAAGTATCCATAAATTATCCACTATAGTTTTTAAATCAAAGTCAAGAATTTTTGTACATGTATTTATTAACTGTATAGACAGCTTTCTACAGGGTGTTAAAAAAAATAATGTGAAACATTTAAAGAGGTTGTATGAAACAAAAATTCTTATTTTAAATCAAACTATAATTATTATTAACAATGGTAGATTGACAGAGAAAAATAGACTCGAGCGCTGGGACTCGAACCACGGGCCTCTAGATTTTCAGTTTACCAACTAAGCTACACTGAAGAATAATTCCTCTGTCAATTACGATACCTTCTAAGCTTTCAATTTTCCACAAGTCTCGAGAGGAAATTATTCACCAGTGTAGCTTAGTTGGTAAGAGCGCTAAACTGGAAATTTAGAGGCTCTTGGTTCGAGTCACGGCGCCAGAGTTTATTTTTCTCTGTCTATCTCTTGTTGTTAATAATAATTATAATTTGATTTAAATTAAAATTTAAACTCTCCGTAGTATGAATACTACCAAGAACTTAAAAATGACTTTAAAGAGTCTTAGCAACCATGGATCCGCAAAGTAAGAGTTTCGGAGATACCTTGTCTTCGACCTGCTAGATCCCATGGTTTAAACCCCCTAGATTTCTTTTATTTATTTGAAAACATTATTTGTATACATTACTCATGGAAATAGTCTTGAGGAGCTGCAGCTACGAATTACTAATAAATGTCGACAAATTTAGTAAAGCTACGACAATTACTAATAAATCGAGGGGTTTTAGAAAGAGTTGGAATATCCTTGAGACAAAGATGTTTGCTTAGAAATGGAGGGAGGGCACTTTGAACATCTTCTGGAACTTTAGTTTTGCTAAAACCCTTTTTTTTCATTTTGTGTACATAATAAATAATTGCAAATAAATGTTTCAAATATGGAATAACATTCCTTAACTCCAGAACCTCATTAAAATATTTACACTTTTTTTTTTTAACACCCTGTATAATATTAAAAAAAAAGTTTTTTAAACATATGAGTCAATAATGTATGTATATATTTGGTTCATTGTTGTTATTTTTAATGTATTTACAAAAGAAACTAATTAATTACATTAAAAAAAAAAAGAAAGATTTATCGCTTAAAGAAAAATGAGAATGTTTATATATGTTGCAACAGAACAGTTATGTTGCACTATTGTTTATTTGTTTATTCATTACATATTGACTCTATGTTTAATTTCTAATTCTTTTTCTCAGTCGACTCCTTTATACTAATTACAGTTGTATAGAATTTCTTTTACTACAGAAACACTTTATATAGAGAAATTGTGGGACATTAAAAAAAAAAGTATAGAGATTTTCTTTGTATAGGAGTTGGTTCTATGGAGATCCGACGTAGTTGACAAAACTGTGGTAGCAAAACTGGGACAAATAACTAAGCGATTTTGTATTTTGAAACAACAATTTCAGACTATATTGTTCACTACTGACGAAGAGATTCTGGAGCTGGTGTCTAAGAACGACGATTCGTTTGACAGTGTTATGAACGAAGGTATCGACCAGTCATTCGGGTCGGAGATTCACCTGGAGCGACCTCTCACTGCCGACCCTGCGTCACCAGTCAGTGTAACTGTTTTGTCTTCTAGCATTCTTACATTCCATTGACTTGTTTTTATTATACAGGGTGGAGCGCGGAAATTTGAAATTAATTATGAATTTTGAAAATGTAATAAAACACAGAATGTTACAAAATAATTTTTTTCCTGATTTAATAACATTGGAAATTTAAATTTACCTAGATTTAAACAAAGTATCGGATAAGTGGTTCCCCTCACACTCCAAACACTGATTAAGCCTTTTTTCAAAGTTTTTGTGCACTCTTTCGAGCATTTCCACAGCGAATTTCAGCAATTTTGGCTCGAATGTTGTTCTTGAGGGCTTCCAGGGTTCTGGGACGATTGCTGTACACCAAGAATTTAAGGTATCCCCATGGAAAAAAATCACAAGGAGCCAAATCAGGCGATCTTGCTGGCCAGTTTAAATTGCCTCTTGTGTTTAAAGAGATGAGACGCCCGGGAAATCTGTGTTGCAAAAAGTTTACACTAACCCTTGCTGTGTGGGCTACTAAACCCACGTGGAACATAAACTTCCCTTCCCCCTCTTTCAAACGTCCCTACTCTCAACCGTCTAGGACCAATAGGAAGGGAGCAATCCCCTCTTCAAATTCATACGTCTGCCGCACTCCACCCCGTATTACCTAGTTTTATCAAGAGCTTACCAACACACTCACAACAAATAAATACAATTTTTTCTCAGAGTAAGGAGAGGGAGCAATGCTATTCGAAAAGTGGTTCATTATGCTACACCCTTATACTAAACCTCTCAAGTGAGCTCAACCCAAACTAGAGTGACAACAGCACCATCACGTGGCCACTGATCCTTGTCTTATTGGTCTATTCCTTGTCCTTACGTGCCCACGCACGCTTGTCAACAAAACCTTTAACCTCATCTTGTGCTTTGTTTGATTCTTTTATTATCGAAATGTCAAATGTATCAAAATATCAAATATTTAAGAGAAAAATCTGATGTGATTGCTTTAAAAGGACGATTTTGTTTTATACAAGATTGCTTTTGATTATCTAGCAACTATTACATGTTATTAACAACGTTACTGTCTTTAGATAATTAATACAGTTAACAACAAACACTAAAGTACATGTTATGTAATTATAAAGAAAACTGTATTAAAATATTAAAGTCGCAAGAAAATATCACATTATACTTATCCTTATCAGCTGACATAAGATAAATTTAGAGTTTTTATCAAGATATCGATACTGTTTCACCAAACTGCCACTTGGGAGGTTTAGTATAGGGATGACGCATAATGAACCACTTTTTGAGACCCCGTTTCTATATTACCTCTACCCCTTCCTTACTCTGAGGGTTTTTTCCAGGAAACCTCCTTTTATCAATTTCAACACAAAAGTATTGAATCTAAGTAAGGTTTTGAAGGAGATTATACCTGACACTGGATAAATCACAACTTTGACCCTTTTATTTTTTTTTATTTATTTATTTTATTTTATTTATTATTATTTATTTTATTATTTGTTTTTTTGTTTTTGTTGATTGACTCTTTTATTTTTGTTTTTTTATTTTATTTTAGTCTCACTTTTTATGGTTTTACTTGTTGGATTTTTTTT
>KZ651169.1:58713-82675 GCA_001010745.2 Gerris buenoi | reverse complement strand
CCTTGAAGACTCTTCAGTGTCTAATAAAACATACAAAGGTAAAGGTTTGCGCTAATAGCCCAAGTAGTTAAAGCGCACCTTCCTTAGCCGCGGGTGGAGGAGGGAAAAAAAAAAAAAAAAAAATTAAAAAAAAACAAATTATATTTTTTTTTAAACCAAGTACATATTTAATTTTTTTATGATCATACACAGTGTATTTTTATGTGCAAAATAAATTCAAGTCTTAATTATTACATTCATTTTTCTTTTTTTACCATCAATATTTCATAATCCCGATTTAGTGAACTACTCGATATATCGTATTATTTCTTCAACCCCTTGAAGATACGATATATCGGGATTCTACTGTATTTACAAAATATCAAAATGTGTTGAAACTTAAATTTTAGGAAGAAAAATGTAATTAAATTTAGAAGGAGGGAGAAATGTCATGGGAGGGAATTGAAACTAAAAGATTATCAAGTTATTCATCTCCTGAGAACGTAAAAATTAGATTTTACAGTATAATTTAACTTAAAATTTAGGGTTTTTTTTTTTAAAAAAAATGTTTATATGCCAAGCGTAAACACCACCTAATTAATTGCTAACAACACAGAGATAGTGAATGCCCCTGATAAGGTTATAAAGCTACGACTGTAGTTGAAGATTACCGAGGCCGTCAAAACTAATGTTTTTCAATTATGCACATGCTCATTTTTGTTTTTGCAAAGTTGGTAACCAAATTACCTGGTGCGAGCGCTGAAAATTGATGATTTGGATCAACCCAATCTCTTAAGCTGAACTTCTGCAGTCGGGTTATTAATTTGATTTATCAATAGTTAAGATTTTTTAATATAAAAACAAAACTGTTGCAGCATTAATGTTCTACTTTCTGACTTGCCATCTTAAGTAAATCTAAATATTTTCTTTTCATATTTGAAGGAGGTTCGGCCGTTGACATCCCACACTGGAGTGGCAGAGGGTTATTACGGGAGCGCAGTTCTTTGTGACAAACAAGTGACGCTGGCACTGACTGGCGTGTGGAGCTACGACAGTCCAGTCGTAGGTTTAACTGGTTTACAAATTATTTCAGATAAGGGTCAAACTGTCACACCATCCCAAATAACTTGTAAACACAATCACAAACATTTGAACAGGTAAACACTACAGTTATAACTGCTACAGTTATAACTGCTACAGTTATCTATAATTAGACATGCCCAAATTAAATTAAATAACTTGAAGAGGAAAAGGAAAATATCATTATTTATATTTATATACATGTATGTATGTATGTGTGTATATGTATATATGTGAGATATAATATGTATATATAAATAATAATAAGTAGAGTTCGGATCAATATGCACTTAAAAACCCCAATATATGCATTTTAAAATTGCGAAATATGCACATAATATATGCAACTTATCCCAAAGATATATGCCCTAAAATATGCACTTATCCCTAATATATGCACTCAAATATGCACTTATCCCAATTATATATACTCAAATATGCACTTATCTCAAATATATGCACTTATTCCTAATAAATGCCCTTAAATATGCATTTACTCCTAATATATAAACTCCAATAGGCAGCTATAAATATTGAATAGTGCTAAGTAAAGTGCATTTAGAGGGTTTAAAATACTCAAAAACCTGGCATTTGAAGATTTGGCAGTCGAATGCACAAAAATAACCACCAAAAATAGAGATATTGTCTATATTTTAAAAACAATTAAAATTTACTATTATTTTACAACTAATTTTTAATAAATTATTTAAGTTTAGGAAACAGTAAGAAAATTTGTCTGAACTACTAAGACTTCCTCTAAATTATTAATCTTAAAATTTCGTGTGCGGTCGGAAAGAACCAATTTTTAACGTGAAAACGTTCTTTCAACGTCGCCCGACACTACTGGAACGTATTTTAGGGCAGCGACGTCAGATGTTCTATTTTTTCTCTACCCTCCGCCCCTTCCAGGATTCGGGTGAAGTTCTCCACAGTGGTCCAGCCCGGATTACGGTGGAGAACTGCGTCCATTTTTTTGTCTGTCTTTTCCTAATCGAATCGGACCCAGTTTTTCAATTATATTTGGAAGGTCCCCGAAATAAGCTTTAATAAATGCCAATCTCTGAATTATGGGCACTCTTTGCTTTTGGGATGGCCAAATTTTCCGAATCTTCGAAGCCCTCTATATGACCTTAATGTAATACTCTAATGCACGTGTTGTGCATTCATTTGGTTAATGAAGACGAAGTTATTTTAATCCGATAATAAGGGCAGCACTCTATAAATCTCAGCGGTACCTTTGTCCGGGATTAAGTCGAAACACAAGAAAACAAGCTTTCTTAGGGTATCAACCAGTAGGGACTGGTAAACCCCCTGTCCTGGCAGAAGCTTTAGACCAGGGGTACTCACTACGCGGCCCGCGGGCCGCATGCGGCCCTCAGCACAATATTGTGTGGCCCTCGACCGTACGTAAAACTCGCGATATTTTGCCCTTTATCTTACGTTGCTAGAAAATAAATTAAGCCTAAGAAATTACAATAATAAATAAATTGTTCAAAACTAATCCTGATCATATTTGCTTGAACCTACACAAGTGAATCAACTTTTAGTTGAATGAATTTCATTAAGAACGAAAATGGGTCCCGCCTAACACATGAAATCCTTTAACACCTGCTAAGAATAGCAGTGTCCAAAGAACCAGCGGACATTTATCATGGCCATTAAGGTTAGGCGCACACAGGAGACAAAACAGTCAGCAGACAGCTTACAGACAGTCTGCAGACTGTTTTGTCTCCAGTGTGCGCCTAGCCTAAGAAAACCTGTTTTTATTGTTTTTCATAACTATTGATTAAATGACATAGATTATTATAGATTAAGTAATATTGCATATTGCATAATGGCTGTTTACTGATCTATTTAATCTACAATGATTAGGAGCACAAACTTTTATTATATTATACATTTACTATTGTTAAGTTACTNTGTTTGCTTCATATCTTAACTAGCTATCGTGGTTTAATACAATCCAGTTTCAATCACTTTGCATAGTCATCTGATCTGTTTGCTTCATATCTTAACTAGCTATCATGGTTTTTGTACAATACACTGATTTGAGCATAAAGTATTCATGTATGTAATTATAATAACTAGAATAAATCAGAAAAACTTCCTTTACATGACCTATTTCAGTCAAAAATCATAATAAATTATGAAAGTAAATACTTGGGGGAAAATAGGAGACAATGGAAGAAAAACAAAACAAAAACAGATATATTAATAAATGTTAAATTTTTTTATGTGAAATTAAATAAAAAAAAAATAACTAAGATTAATGTTTAAATTAAATATATAACATTAAAAAAGAATATTAAGTGAGAAATTAATATCGCAGTACGATTGGGTGATTTGATCCTGGCATTTCACTGAAACAAAAAATATATCATTAGTTAAAATTATTCCTTAAGATTTTAGAATATTAACAAATATTATTGTGTTGTGACATGTAAATATCTATATTGTTCCTAAAGCAAATATGTATAACTATTATAAAAATATAAGATAAATAAAAGCATATTTGATGCTAATTGTATAAATTCTTACCTCAGAAAAAAAGTAGAAAAAAATAAAGCTGCATAAATTAAATAGTTAAGTAGTTTTTAAAGCGCGTTAATCTGAAAAATAAAAACAAAATAAATAAATATACAAGTTGTTGATTCAGGTGAAAAGGAAATTCATCAAGAAAACGATAAAAAGTAAGTGGCCCTATTGGGAATTGAATTCATAACCTACTACTTATATAAATGACGCTCTTGCAGACTAAGTTAAATTTTTATTTAATTATATCAAAAATAATTTTTAACACAAGTTAGTTGTACACACTAAAATTTCTTTA
Source organism: Gerris buenoi (assembly GCA_001010745.2). Taxonomy (NCBI): domain Eukaryota; kingdom Metazoa; phylum Arthropoda; class Insecta; order Hemiptera; family Gerridae; genus Gerris; species Gerris buenoi. The sequence goes on along the minus strand of KZ651169.1, from coordinate 78,786 downwards.
ATAATATTTTCAATTTAAAATAATTAAAAAAGTAACAAATAAATTTATTATGACATTTTTCAAACATCTCAAACTTGTTTATCAAAGATTGAAATTTTACTTAATTTTAAGGGTGGGGAACTATAGCTCTTTACTCCCGAGGTACATATAATATTTTATCTCCAGTAGGGGGGAATCATCATCCATACCACAGTTTTTATTTATTATTTCAATAAATAACAATAATGAGTAAGTGTAGTTTTTTTTAAAAAAGGTTAACAGGGATAATAAAGTAATAGTAAATAAATAAATGGTTAACATCTTGGCTATATTTCGACAATAATTGTTAACAATAATAATAATATAATAATAACAATAAATATAATAACAATAATTGTTAGCACTTTTAATAGCACATATAAGAAATTCAATATTAAAAAAAAAGAATTACAATTAAACTCAAATAGAAGGTTATTTGATGCAGGTTTAAACAATGATAAGTGCAAATTACAAACAGGTCGAAAAAGCAGTGTCGCAAACCTGATTTCAACAACTTCACTACATTAGCCATCCATTCTCAACTATTTATAAAATAATTAAGTTGGTAATCATTCTTTATCTACGACTTGCATTGTAAGTGGACTTTACATTGCTAATAACAGGGAGGGAAGTATTACTTCCCTCCCTTGGGAGTAAAAAAAAACAATCATACCAACTTAAAAGGTATTTTTTTTAGGTAAATTTTAAGTAATGTGTGTAGGTTGGTAGTAATGTTTTTTTTAGCTGTTTTGTTTACTAATTTTTCGGGAAGGTTACTTTAGGTTATCATACAAAGTCTTTTAAATTAAAAAACAAACTAAACATAATTAAATTAAAAACGTATATTTAGTATAAAAATTGTTATTTTAATAAATCAAGTAACTAAATATCAGTTTAAGGTGTTTAAATTATGGAATTTGTAGGTAAAACTTTTATACCTACAAACTTAATAGCTATTACCCATGGTGTACTAGTCGTAGATAAAATTTATTATTCAACATGGATCGAAGTATTTCTGCTCTCGGGATAATCTCCCTCGGCAAGCCTCGGGAGCTAATACTACAGTTATATCCCTCGGCAAGCCTAGGGAGCTAATACTACAGTTATATCCCTCGGCAAGCCTCGGGAGCTAATACTACAGTTATATCCCTCGGCAAGCCTCGGGAGCTAACTTATTTATCTCCCTCGGCCTAAGGCCTCAGGAGCTAATGAAGTTTTCTCCTTCGGCGGTGCCTCAGGGGAAAACCTAACCTCGAGCAGGAAAACATACTTCTCTCCCTTGTTGCGTAAATAACTATTTTCTACCTAGTTTTACTTTTTCTCCCGTTTTACTTTTTCTCCCTACTTTTTGAGTTCAGGGAAGAAAAGACTTACTTTAATAATCCCTCTAAACTAATCAAAAATTATAACTTCTTCTCCCTACTGGAAATAAAAAAATATTAGGTGATAATGATAATAAATCAAATACACATAGCAGAATTAATGAGATCAACTAAAGACTATACTCACTATGTCATCGATTTTGAGTATGCTTCTGACTGTTTCTGTAGCGAGGGTGATGGCGCTGGTCGATACAAGAAGAGGTTGAACTACGTTCTCTTCTAATATGTTAGTAATGGCTCCCTGAAACATTTAGCAACATGTTTACATTAGTAAATAACAAAACAAGTACTAAATAGAGCAGATAGATAAGAAATGGGGTGTAAGAATCATCTAGAATCTAGAAACTATGCATACAGTGGCTCTATCATTGAAGCGAGTATCATTGAGTATAGTAATTACTAGAGTTCGGATCGATATGCACTTAAAAACCCCAATATATGCATTTTAAAATTGCGAAATATGCACATAATATATGCAACTTATTCCAAAGATATATGCACTAAAATATGCACTTATCCCTAATATATGCACTCAAATATGCACTTAATCCAATTATATATACTCAAATATGCACTTATCTCAAATATATGCACTTATTCCTAATAAATGCCCTTAAATATGCATTTACTCCTAATATATAAACTCCAATAGGCAGCTATAAATATTGAATAGTGCCAAGTAAAGTGCATTTAGAGGGTTTAATATACTCAAAAACCTGGCAGTTGAAGATTAGGCAGTAGAATACACAAGAATAACCACCAAAAATAGAGATATTGTCTATATTTTAAAAACAATTAAAATTTACCATTATTTTACAACTAATTTTTAATAAATTATTTAAATTTAGGAAACAGTAAGAAAATTTGTCTGAACTACTAAGACTTCCTCTAAATTTTTAATCTTAAAATTTTGTGTGCGGTCGGAAAGAACCATTTTTTAACATGAAAACGTTCTTTCAACGTCGCACGACACTACTGGATTCGGATGAAGTTCTCCACAGTGGTCCAGCCCGGATTACGGTGGAGAACTGCGTCAATTTTTTTGTCTAAGTCTTTTCCTAATCGAATCGGACCCAGTTTTTCAATTATATTTGGAAGGTCCCCGAAATAAGCTTTAATAAATGCCAATCTCTGAATTATGGGCACTCTTTGCTTTTGGGATGGCCAAATTTGCCGAATCTTCGAAGCCCTCTATATGACCTTAATGTAATTCTCTAATGCACGTGTTGTGCATTCATTTGGTTAATGAAGACGAAGTTATTTTAATCCGATAATAAGGGCAGCACTCTATAAATCTCAGCGGTAGCTTTGTCCGGGATTAAGTCGAAAAACAAGAAAACAAGCCTGCTTAGGGTATATCAACCAGTAGGGACTGGTAAACCCCCTGTCCTGGCAGAAGCTTAAGACAGTGGGTACTGGGTACGTGCACCGTTACACAGTGAATGACTTCTAATCCTCAAAAGGTTTTGGTACCTAGATAATATATGTTTGACTAGAAACATCGTATAAAATATGCACTTCAGTGGAAATTTCTCTCAAAAAATAGAATATTTAAGCGAAAATATGCAATAATATGCACTTATGCCGGAAATATGCAATTATATGCAATAATGCCCGAAATATGCAAAATATGCAATTTTAAATTTGAATTTAAAGTGGCCTAGTGCATTCCAAACATCATAATTCGTAAAGAAAAATCACTTGGGGCAATAAAAAAAAAAATGCAAATATGCAAAATCCGAACTCTAGTAATTACATGTGTATTGAATAATGAGAAAATAGATAATCATGATGAATTGATAGTTAAAGAGTATGATTGTAGTGGAGATTCTAGTAGTGAGGAAGCCAACCTGCATTCATACTATTCCACTAATCACACGTCTCGTTTTCAACTAGTATAAAATTTATCACTTCACAACAAAAAAAACTTCATCTTGTACCAAGTTGAAATTTAACATGTCTGTTTCAATTGTACGTTAGACGTTGTGTATGAAGTTTTATTAAAATCGTTATGATGGAACGTAAGATATCCACAAAAAAAGTTCGTTTTTTCATCTATTTTCTTAATTTAAGAGAGAAAAAAAACATGAGGGGAACCAATGAGAGCTCAAGATTTTGGTAGGTAGCAGGCGGGCCAACTAGACAAATAAAAATATCACTAGATAACCTTAACATAACCAGCTAGTGGTTTTATTTTTTTCCTCACATGGGTTGGCCAATCTGAGTTGTCAGATTTACTAAGTAAAACGAAATGAGTATAAGTCTCATGTGTGTAGCAAGTTTATAGCCAGGTGAAACATAAATACCCTATTGAACAGCAAATAATTAAAATAGAGAGACATATAATAAACACACATATTTTCAAAGATATAAAAAACCATGACAAGAACATACCTTGCGAACATTAATTCCAGCAGTAGCTTCTCCTTGTGCGTGCCTATTCCTTAATTCTGTTACAGTTGAAATAGGGTTCAAGCCGGCATTTTCAGCCAGAGTCGATGCAATCACTTCAAGACCTTGTGCAAAAGCTCTGAAGAGGAACAAATAAAAAAAAAATACTAACATTAATAGATTTATTTATATCTACCTCATAATATTTATATAACGAAAAATATTAAGTTTTCAGCACTTTTCTTAGACTGTTACTCTCCTTATAAGAACAGAGAGTGATATTCCTTTGTCCAAAGTACATTGTACTAAACATCTCTTTGTCTTAGTAGTTATTTAGCTTTAAGTCATTTACATTCTAAAAACACTTAGGGGAGTAACAATCTAAAGAAGTACCAAGTTAAAATAAAATTTATCATTTGTAAATATAAAATTTAAGAGACTAGGTAACATAATATTTACCTGAAGCAGTAGGCATGGACTCCAGTCATTGACTGGGCGTGTTGTGCAAGCTTCAAACTAAGTTCTGTTTCAGGAGCACCTCCACCAGCAATAAGAGCCCTTTATACAAAAACAATAAGAATCAAGTAAAATTACTACAATAAGAAATAAATACAGCTACATAAGTACAATATAAACATTCATATTGTGGAGAGTATTTCCGCTTTTCATTATTCCTTTGACATCATCTCCACTTGCACTCTTAATCTCCAAACGATACATTATCTTAAGAGTAAAAATTTCCAGTACAATAGATACATTTTAATCCTGCATGTTCACAACCATGGTTGCACCAGGTAAGTGCTTTTGCCACGTTATTGAACAAAAGTTATAATGGGAATACCAACGTTGAAAAAAAAAAAAAAAAAAAAAAAAAAATCTCTTTCTAAAGACATAGAAGAAAAGTAAAAATGTTCCATACATCTGGAGGAACCATAAAGATTTCAAACATGTATTATAAAGAGACCTGAATATGTCTCGAGAAGGAGGCAAAATATAGTCTCTAGAGAAAATAAAAATTATTTTCTCTTTCTGCCCAAACCATGTGTGTATTGTATTTGATGTGTCCATACGCATTTTCAACCCGTGCACATGAGATAAATATCTGACAAAATACAAATATATTTTGTTTCCCTGGCAACAGTGCTAGTCAAGCTCAACAAATCTAGCATGACAATTCAATGCCAACAGCATGATCTATGCCGAATTGCAGAATGTTCCAAACTGTAGAATGCTGGAATGAAGAGTCTACTGTAGTATATAGCAAACCACAGTAGGTAATATAAGTTAAAGTTAAATACTGGTAATACCTCTTCTTGACGAGACACCTAATTACACAGAGAGCATCGTGTATAGATCTCTCAGCCTCCTCCAGTACAAGCTTGTTGCTTCCTCTCACCATGATGCAAACAGTCTTTCCAGCGTTTTGGATTCCAGACACCTGTAATAAAATAATATAATCATTTTACTATTAACAAATGTCATTTAAAGACTTGAAGATAGAGTCATTTATAAAAGACAAAATTGTACAGAGGATCAGAAGACGGCAAGGATAAGGAATTTGATAAATTGTTTTATCTAATTATTTTTTAAAATAAAAAACTGCTAGGGCAAACCTGAGCTACTAGGTAGGTTGTAAGAGGGGAATGATTAAGTAAGAAACCGATAAAAGCAGTTCTGAACTAAAGCCCTGTTTATAGTGATAGTTGCAGTCATGATAGCAACTATCACATTTACTATTACCGAGTAGACTACTATACTGTGTATAAATTCTGCCACGATGAAACTATCAGCCATCACGTCATCTCATCTGACGAGATTAATGAGTGTGCCAGTCAGAGTACTCACGTGGCAGATTTAAGAACTACCACACTAGATACTAGATGCTAATTGGTTTATTGTTTGTTTATACTTTTATATCACGTGATAACAGATTTAAAAGGCAGCAAATATGATAAGGGGGCTTCAAATTTTGTTGTTTTTGACAATATGAATATTTGATGTAGATTTATTATAATTTAACATTTTAATATAATTAATGCTCTATTTCTGTATCCAAGTCAGAAATGTAGGATATAGATTACAACTTTGTCTTGGATATACAAGACAACAAGTTTTTTTTTGACGTAAGTTAACTCTCACAGAGTAGACTGTACATCTCCGCGACAGTTCTATGATGTAGACTGACATGATAGTTCTATCGTGGCAGAACTATTATCGTGTAAATGGGGCTCAAAGGAGAGAAGGTAACTCAAGCTTATGACGATAGTATAGAATTAAAAAAAAAATCTCATCGCTATTAAATAAGTAGTTACATTAACAAACCCATAAAAGATTATATAATTCAGACAAGAAGGAATTAACATTAGAACTCATAAAAATGTTATTCAATCTTAATAGCTGGAATATATTGACTTTAAAACAAATAAAATTCATGAGCACCAAATTTAGTTTACGCAATTGAAAAAACTATCAAATAAATAAGAAGGAAACATACCCTGACATATTTTGAAGCACCAGTAGAGACTTCTTCGACTAGTTCAGCATTGACAAGACTTTCAGCTACAAAATGATCTAAACTGGCAATAGGGCGGCATCCAAGTGACTGTAAGTAAACATTTTAACACACATTACAAATAATACAATACAAACACGTTTATTATTAACTCAAATGGGTTGAACATAATCAATGCTTTGCACTATTTTCTGTATCTGCGTTGCGAAAATATGGATGCGTAGCTAAATCCTTTCTATGAACTTTTCATTTAAGTATTGCTGTCATCCTTGTTCACTTTTATTTCCAATCCTCCAAAATTTGCCAGGATATTAATCTCGGGTCTTTCTTTCTCATTAATTTTCAAGAATTTTAACTTGTATCAATTTCTGATGAGATGTTGGGTGTAAAGGGTTTTTTAATATTTTAAAATCAAATGACAAATTTTACTTATGTTTTATGTTTCTTTACTTAGTTTAATTTTTTTTTGTTATTTTATTTTAGGCCTGAAGATGCCCAGGTATGAGCAAAATATAGCTAATAAATGAATTAAAAGAAAATATATTTTTTTCATTCCTGAAAGACCTACAAAAGAATAAGAATATAATGAAACATTATTATTGAAATGCGCCTAACATTTAAAAAAAAAATTAAATATTCCAACAATATCCATAGTAGCTTGCCTACATTTGACGTCTAAATAAGATGGTGAAACAGGGTACATCTAATATTCGGTGCATTGATGGTTTTTCCAGAATTTTTGGTTCAAATTCGGGATATGTCTTATATTAAAAGCAATACGGTAATATGTTTGAATAGGATGTCAACCCAGAAAAACTCTATACAGCAGTTGGGTTCATTTTAGTACATATGAAAAATTCTTACTACTTACTTTGCAAACAAAGTCGATATCTTCTCTCTCGATATCCTTGATGACCATGATCTTAAGTTTATCAAAGAAGTGGATGGCCAGGTCTGATAAAGCATCCCTGAGGATGGACTTCTGAATGAGCAGCAGATTGCATCCAGCTTTCTTAATTTGTTTCACAATGTTCAGAATATAGGCTCGCTCTTCTTTCAGCACACGATCCATAGCAGCGTAATCAGACACAACTACGTTATTATCCATCTGCAATAAATACATATAAAGTAAAACAAAAGTAATACTTTGCAGACAAATTGTACAAAAATTTCAGTACAGTGAAGCCTCAATAACTTGATGTGTAGCTTCCACTGGTTGATTTGTCATAAACAGCTTGGTTTTCCAGTAAAATCTGCGTCACCAACGGGTTCAAGTTTCATCACCCGATGCACCACACCCCTGGACATGCTTCCTTCCAACAGTGGAAACAACACATCAGACTTCAACCTCTTCCTCACGCAGATTTCACCGGGGGAATATACTTTTACTCTGAGTTATATAGTTTTTTGAGCTATCAATGTTAGATCATTAGCAATCTAGAATTAGAAAGGGAAACGGAAAGCACTTAAACTTGCCGAGATATTAAGGTTTCCTTCTTAATTTTAACGTCAATTATGTTCATCCTTACAGGAAGGTTATTACTTTGCCTAACAAACTAAAATGTACTTGATTTTAAGTGACTAGGGATTGCAAGCAGCAGTATAGCTCTTTCATTTGTTAATTGCTATTTGCATGATTGATTATCTTCTTGCTAGAAGATTCAAATGCTTCAAACTTTTTTAAGCCACCAAAAAGGGACAACAAGTTTAACCAATTATTTAAAACCTTTAAAATATAGTAAAATCCCATTATCCACCAAATTAGGATTGAGAACAGAAATAGATCAGATAACTGGGTTAGTTGCTATAGGGACAATATAAACAGTTTGAATTTAATTTATTCTAAATTTTTTTTTTCTATAATTTTAAATAAATAATACTGACATCAGTTTTAGGAGGAGAAATGCAGAACTGGATGAGACCAATTTTAACTTTTTCAAGGCGCTTGGGTCCGTTGATGTTGGCAATTCTTTCAGTGAAAGCAAGCCCGTCAACAAGTTCAGTGTCTTCGATAGTTCCACCTAGTGTCCTGATAATTTTGATATCCTGCACAGAAAATAAAAATAATGAGCATACAATCATTTAATTAGTTAGGTATTGAAACTGAAAGCGAGCTAGATAAGTCCACTTGAAATTAAACCAAGATCATGATGTTGGTTTGAATGCCAGGGAGGCAGGACATGCTTCACACTGATATCAAATGGGTGTGCCAAGTGGCCGATAACCTGCACATCCATGTTTGCTCAATGGACCAACCATCATGGTCCATGTCTTCAGGTTACTACTTCTAAGGGCTATAACAATGTAAAAAATCCCAAAATTGGAAATTACAGCCAGAATTACCATGCATAAATAATTGCCCTAGATTTCCCAATGAGATACCGACAATTTCAAAATCCTTAGCAAAACAAAAGACCAACATTTGAAATGCTTCATGGTTTCAGATGCCCGAATCATTCAAATTCATAATGCTAATTACCTGCTTCTATTTACCAAAGTAGTGAACAAAAATTTGATCAAATAGAACTGATTAACATATTCACTTAAAATATACACATTGGTAATATAGATAGGTGCATCAAATTTCAGACAAAGATGTATGATACTTATAGATGTAAATGTACTTTTTTTTACCATTTACATCTCTAATGATAGTCTAATGAAGAACCACATGATGTCCTTTTTTCCAGTTACATATTTAGAATGAATTTTTCTTTCTTCTTTTTACTGTATTAGCTGAGCCAAATATTAGAATATTCTGTAAGTAATGTAACGGTTGGAATGAAACAAGAAAACTTAATATTATTAAATGTTTATCAATGAGAGTTACTTACATTGAGATCTACGTTGTCACAGTTCTTTGGGTCGACAACTTTAAGAACAGCGTTAACAGCAAGGGGAGCTAAGCTAGAAGAATGCTGCGACACAACCTGAGAATAAAAAAAAATAAAAAAATCAATTCAATAACTATACAACTGATTTAGAAAAAAATATAATTTATTTTGGAAAAAAAAAAAAAAAAAAATCCTCAACATCACAAATGTTTAGCTCAGTTCCAAGATTTTGAACTACATTTCCAACTATTAATTAATTGAATTAAAGATCAGTTCTGAATCTCAGACATTGTGCAGCATCTTACCCATGGAGATATTTCAACTGAGATAGTCCACATTCTCTACATTTAAGCACTATTGCCGCAAAAACTAGATATTTTCTTTTCCATAATATCGAAACCTATTCATGTCTTCAGTAAATAAATCCACCCTTTCCATAAGTGGCAATAGTCATTTTTTCATTCACCACATCAATGTGTAAAATAGAGAATAAAATCCCCTATTATTTTGAAACACTAAAATATGTTTTTAAAAATAAATTCTGTAAGAACTAGCCAATTCTTCACATTAATATCCTCTTGTTCAGTCCATAAAGGAAAAATGTTTTTTTTTTTTTTTTTTTTCATTAGTATTCACAAAATAAATAAAAGATAATGAAACAAGTAGATCATATAACCATAAAAAAATAAATAGTTTTCTTTTTCTTTCTAAATCTGCATCTCTAATATCAAAATAAGTTTGGCAATTATTATTATTTTTGGCCTGTTCATATCGTGACTATGTCCTTGAAGTTTTTCAAAGGCTGAATGAAAATGAATCTACAGGTGGCCACACCTAGTCACATCATTTCACTCACAGATGTATAAAGTCACAAAATAAAACAAAGTTTGATCAATCAAAATAAAACAAATCTTTTTCTCATTAACAACAAAAATATTAAACCACCTCGTATTAGTGCATACGGTAGCTATGAAGTCATCAGACTAAAAGCCAGAACTATTGTTTTAAATATGTCTAAAATTTTCTTTGAAAGAATAGTTTTAATATTAATTCGTTGTGTTCATTTAAAGATTGCTGAAATACCACCAAGACGCACTCTTATTTTAATTTTTTTTTAACATTTATTTCGCACATTATTCCACACAAGGTTAGGTCATAGGTGGAGGGGGTCACGAATTAACAGATTTACTCTTGGAGATCAACAGTGTAAAAAACATCTATCTGACATAACATATGTATGTCTGGAAAAGCACATTTAGCACACATTTTTTGAATCTACATTATACCATTGGAGTTCTCAAAATTTATTTGGTGTAATCATATTTATTTTAACTTGGTGATGGGAGATTCACACTACTCAAGTCTATAATTCAAACCAAAATTGTGATGACATACCTTTGAGTTAAGAGATGTAGAAGCACTTTTAACAAGGGTATCGATATCTGAGAGGTCTACAGGCTGAGACATTTGAGTCAAAATTTCAATAGACTTAGCGGCGGCCATTTGGAAAGCGTCTGAGATGACGGTAGGATGGATTCCCTTCTGCAGGAGAATCTCTGCGGCATTTAGAAGAGCACCGGCAATGATGACTACACTGGTGGTGCCGTCACCGGCCTCCACGTCTTGAGCTTTAGACAGTTCTACCAGAAGCTTGGCCGCAGGATGGATCAAGTTGATTTTCTTTAAGATGGTAGCTCCATCGTTGGTGATCGTAACTTCTCCATTTCCACTTTGAATCTGAAAGAATAATGATATATTTAAGACAAATCTCAGTCAAACTACTTTTATTGAAATGTTTTTTTTTCCAAATTTTTAATTTTTTAAAAGTTAACTATGTACAGATTAGAGATTTAATATTATATATTAATTGTAGATTTGGATCACTAGATAATCATTAAATTTTTAAAATGTTATTAGAAATACAAATTCTACAGTATAGAGGCCTTCACATTGTATGATTTCCAGAGAATTCAAAAACTCTCTGACACTTCCACTCTATAAAATTAATTAAGCAAAGCAAAAATATTTGGTCATGGACACCTTCTTGGGGCCCGCTGTTACACGTCCGTAAACAAGCTAAAAAGCACAACACTCATGTAAAGACTGTATGTCTATGACAAATATAACTTAATTATTATTATGTAAGATATTATTTCCCGTGTGACAGAGTTGATTCCTGAGGCAAAGCCGAAGGAACCAAGGCAACTAATCTGAGGTATTGATGTCAATTAGCTCCCTCGGCTAAGGGAATAATAATGCATTATTCGGTCATAATATCGGAAATATCTTACATTATAATAATAATAAGTTATATTTGTCATAGACATACAGTCTTTACATGAGTGTTGTGCTTTTTAGCTTGTTTACGGACGTGTAACAGTGGGCCCCAAGAAGGTGTCCATGACCAAATATTCAAACTGAATTCAACATGGTCTTTCGTACATAAATAAGTAAAAAGCAAAAATATTAGGATACCATCAGCTAATTTAAATGATTTGTTGAAATTATTATAAGACATACAATTGCTAATTGATAATATTAATACTCTTCACTATACATTATTTTAATTAATATACTAAAGAATGTCAATCAGTGAGGCATATAGATCACGGCATCCTATCATGAACTTCAATGATTTTATGCTTTTAAAAGCCATTATTGTCCAAGTTGTCTAATTGTTTCCCCAGTTAATTAATCCATCAAAATTGTTACAGAGCACAGACGGTAAGTTAATCTGGGCCTATCTGCAGGATACTTTCGATAAACTATAAAAGTTTCATACAAATCAGATATGTATGTATTTTTAAAGCTATAGGTGTAAATAAAATTATGTTTGTGCACATGTGGAAGAGAAGCAAATGAGAGCAGAAGGTTGAAACTTTTATCAGGCCAACAATGAGCTAATTATGACTTACCATACAAGTTTCATTAGAATCAGATGTGTAGTTTTTGGGATATGTTGGTTCGCAAAAATTGAACGACAGATCGACATGAAACCTAAAATGTTCCCTGATGTTTGAAACAGATTTCTGTCTTGGAATTTTTTAAATCGAGACATCAAATATTTTTATTCTTCAGAACGATCACACAGCTTCCGTTACCTTTGGAGTAAGTTCGAAAGCAAAAGTAAAAGTGATAATAATAATAAAGTGATTAAATTTAAAAGAAGACATTTGTACCATTTTATCCATGCCCCTAGGGCCAAGACTAGTTCGGATGGCATCCGCAACACCTGCAAAATAATTAATACAATACATTACTAATCAAGTGCAAACAAACTAACACATATATCAACTTTGAAAAATTAAATCTAAAGGTGCGTTTACACCTGACATTTATGTCAGACAGAAATCTCAGTAGTGTAAACACCTAAAAATGTATGTCTGAGATTTATGTTTCTACTCTCAGCTATAAGTGTCGACACTTCTATAACAACAGATGTAAACACCAATTATTTGAAAATTCAAACTCCTCTGAGAGATACCGCGGAAGTTACCTCTCCCACAGGCCTAGTGGCTTTATTTATTTCCTCATTTAGGTTGGGCAATCTGAGTGTCAAAAGTCACGACTCTTATCGCACACACTACTGTAGGTAGGGCTGCACCTAGTATCGATATATTTCAGTTGTAGGGCTTGTTCGTTTAACTGTAAAAGCAAAGAGATACTATCACAGGTACAGAAGGGGTGATGCTCATTTTTAACAGTTCTTTAGGAAGGAATATCATTTCTCCTAAGTAAAGATGTGATATGGGCTCATGTAAAGAATATTCTGATAGTGTCAACTCAAAAATAATGTTCTTTTGAGCCTAAGTTATTTAGTAATTTATTTATTTTTCAAAGGAAATATGCACAAGAGTGACATTCCATTGTCTTAAGGTAAATTTGACTAAACCCTTGTTTTACCCTTTTTTACCCCTTTGTTTTAATAGTAATTTAGACAAAAGATATTTACTACACTGTAAATGTTTCTTTGTCTAAATAACTACATATTAAGACAAAGGTATATATAGAGGAGTGCTAAGTAAAAAAGTACTGAAGTTTAATAATATCCCTTAGTCCAATAATATATATCGGGCAGGAGATCTAGTTAGTAGGGGTTCTATAGTTTTACAATGATATGATTCAAAAGTCTACAAATAACACAACTGATTGATATTTTGATTTGATATCAGTGATAAGAACAAAGTACCGTCAAGGTAGGTTTGCAGTAAACCTACCGAATGAGATCATGTTCAGGTAAAGATGAGATTTTTAACACTTACATCCTGCTAATTTTAATTATTAATAACAGGATGGTTACAACAGGTTACATAGAACAATGTACAGTATTATGTACATTATATTTCTTTGAGAAATCTTCCATGAACTATTGAAAAGTGATAAAATCATACTTAATAATTTATTTTTTAATATATACGGTAAAAATTAACAATAACGCCTACTGCGCAAACATACAATATTTGGTGTAGGTTTTCCTTTCAAAAATTGCACCATAGTAGGTGGGGTTTTTCAATAACTTACAATCCAACCCAAATCTTACACTGAAAACTTTTTAATGGACCAATAAAATTCGATAGGTGTTTGAATTATTTATGTTAATCGTTTAATAATACAACACAAGGGTATAAAATGAGAATATTCCATATTTTAATTATAATAATTATTATTTGACAACATCTGAGACAAGATGTAGATAATACTCAGTAGGCGGCTCCAATTATTCCAGTAAAGATAAAAAAATAAAGAAGGATTCTTCCAACAAAATATTTAGAGTTATTATTTACACTCCCTTGGACGATTAACAGAGTAGAATAACGGCCGGAGAATAATAATAACAGAGAAAAATGTAAAATAGGTGCCAAGTGTCTCACCCTTAGCGGCAACGATGTTGCTGCTACGAATATCGGTCGGTTTGCTCTTATCCTTGTATACTCCGGGCTTGGTTCTCATCGCATCTCCCATCATTTTTGCTGTCATTTTTAATAATTTCAATAGAACACTATTTAACACAAGGATTAATTAGATAAAATAGGATTTAAATACTAGACGGTAAAGAAAAAAAGTATCAACTACAAAAGACTTGCGATCAAAGAACAAAACATTTCGCTGCTTCTTCTTCCCATTCTTCTTTCTAGATTATTCATCTGACGGGTGTTCCAGAATAGACTTGGTTGATTACATCAAAATGTAATATTAATGATTTTTTTTATATATTTTAATTAGGCAATGTATTTATAAACTAATAACTAATAATAATTAATTCAAATAACCCTCTAAATTTCTGTAACAAGAGCTAAATCCACTAAATTACATTTATTAATTGATGATAAACATATTTTAAGAGGAAAGGGCTTTTACGCTCAAATACATTTATTCCTACAAATTTTTTACATAGAGAAAAATTATAATAGCTCTTATTTAAGATTATAATTAAATGGGCTAATCTATCCATATTTTAATATATCGAGGTGTGTTCTTTTCTTGCTATACGACAGGGCATTTTTACTTTTGATATTTCTCTCATGGCAGATTGTATCAATAAGTGAAAAAACGAAAGCCCTATTTTCACATTTTTCCCAACTTATTACGACTACTCAATAACATGCTATTCAATTTTAATTTACAGTTATGTTTATAATAAATTTATTAATTTTAGTACAAATAATTCTTCATTATCTCTCTCTAAATAAGGAAAATAATAAATTTATACAAAAACATCACTCACGTATCGATTATGCAAGTCGATATTTTATTACGAAGAAACAGCGTAAAGGTTACAAGTTTTATAACCTTCGTACTTTTGACTTCCTGCGATGTACTTCCTGTGGTGAATGATATGTTATAATTTGTATCGTATTTTGAGCTGTTTTATAAATTTTCTTGTAATAACGTAAGATTTTTTTACATTTTTATTAAAATTTCTTTTTGATATTGCTGTCGACAAAAGCCAGCTGTATCTTTTCCAAGTGTGTCATCGGATGCGTGCATCCGTTTTACAAGTTGTGAAGTCATAGCCATGGCTAAGGCATCCTTCACTAAACTTGATTTAAATTCTGCCAAGAGACTTAAAATCGAGTTACCGGACGAAGATTATGAAGGTAAAATTGTCAATAATTACTAATTTCCCTTCTTTTACGTTTTATTCAAGAGATACTATTCAGAATACATTCATATAGATGTCGCAATTGCGGTCGTAATATAAGTTCAATCTAAACTGAAAATCCATTAAAACTATTTAAAATTCAAGATTAAATAAAATGTATTCTTTAATGTATTGTTGAAAAATAAGAGGTTAAACAACTTGTTTATGTCGGTAATATTTTATTATTTTGTTATTGAAATATCTTAACATAAAGTTGTTAGCAGTGTTACCAATTTTTAAATTAGCTAAAGTATATCTAAACAGAGATACTTGTTACGCCCCCTTTTGTGATAAACACAAAGGATGTTTTTGGCAGGTAATTTTTTTGTTGTCAATGTCAAAATATCTTTGTTATTTTTATAGAATCGATTTTAATATTTTAAATGTTTGTGTTTGAATATATTTAAAGTATGTCGAAAGATTGATTTTATGACTTATTAGTTGGAAGTAATTTTAATGTATTATTTATATAAATAATGCTTGATGCTTTAACTGTTGTTAGCTCCGAATAATGTTGTTTTGTTTTGAAATAGGCTACTATTTAATTTTAATAAAGTAAATTTTTAGAATTTTATTATTGGAAATAATCATGGCAGAGTTATGAAATAGTTATAAAGCATTAAGTAAGTTACTTATTCTAGTTATGCTGTTGTTTTTATAGTGGTTATGACCAAAGTTTTCCAGTTGGATAAAAATGATGTGTTGTGAAGGATTTATGTTTTATTTATTTTTATAGGATGTACACTTAGTATCTTAACTCTAGTGTGTCAAAACTAAGATGTATAATGTACACAGAGTCTATAGAGTCATCTTAACTAAGATGTGTAAGATCTGTACTTGATTAGTTTTCTTCTAAAATGAAGGCCCAAATCTCTACAAGTGGTGCCAAATGTGTGGTGTCAAGTGGTGAGCCAATCAGAGCTAAGGATTTTAAAATCTTGAGCTCTCATTGGCTCTCCACTCTTTTTTTTTTTACTTTCCCGTGCTGTCAATACACTAAGACTCATTTAGCACAGACTATAGTATAGTATTGAGTATGGTAAGGAAACAAAAAGGTAAATTCGGATTGTACATGACCCTACTTGGAGGTAAGGTGATAAAATCCTGCATTATTTAATTAAAAACCTTAATTTTGTGTACCCTTGAATTTTTAATAGCCGCTCCAAAAAACAACCCTCCTGTATATAAACCAGGTAGAGGTCCAACTCGAAAAAATTTCTGGGTCACGTACAATCCGAATTAGCCGACAAAAAAGTGATGAATCTGTTGGTAAAAATGATAAGGTAAAGAGGAATAAAAATAAATGGTTTTTGAGCGGTAACATATGAATTTACTCTTAAAATATGTGAATGGAGTGTAGTATACGTGATGTATATGCGTTGCTAGCAGGATGAATTTGTTTTGTAATACCTAAAAAGCTATTAGTTTTATGTGCTGACACTGATAAAACAGAAGTTACAGATATTTGCACATAGTTATTATATATTTAAAATTAATCGTTTCTATTGAGCTTTTCTGGAACTTACTCATACTCATAGTGAATAAAACTTTAAAATTAAAATTTTAATAAATAGCAGATAATTTATACTGACAGGTTTCTCGGGCACAGATTATCTTGATATCATCTGCTGATTGCATCACTTGTATTCCTTATCAGGGTCCTTCCAACTATGGCATAATGTCTATTAGTCTTTTTCCAATAAATTCATAGTCGTAGGCCCTATTAGCTGACCCTTCTATAGTGTCAGGAATGCTAACTGAATTAACACATACAACGTTTACGTCCATATACAATCACAGTTCAACATCTCAATGTGCATTAAATGAGAGTCTTTCTTCTATAATTAAAACTAGCCGATTTTCCCTCTCCGCCATTGTCTATCTTCTCGTACTTGTGAAGTATCCTGTGTAATAAATTCCTCTTTTTTTCAACAGACTTGTTTCTTCTTTTATTTTTTGTATGGTTTGACAAGACTTTTACTTACCTCTTATCACCCACGGTTAGATATTGGCTTTAGTGGCAAAACAAGTGCTTTTAACAATGTTGTTTATTATGTTGAGTGTGCCACATGATAATACTATGTTAAATGCAGTGCTCAATTTCTAGAAATTGAGGTGCCGGAACTGAAACCTCCCCCCCCCCCCCCCCCTATAGAAAGGGGGTCCGAGGATCCTCCCCTGGGAAAAATTTCAAAAATAAACGTTCAAAAACAGCATTTTAAACAGTTTTAGACATAAACCTACACTCTTAGTGCCAATAATTTTTTTTTTATTTATCAGAGAGAGAGAGGTCCCGGAACGCCGTTCCGCCTCAATTCGAGCCCTGGTTAAATGTATCTTATAGTAAAGATAGATTGTTATAAATTGTATTTTTTTTTTTTTTAATTATTTTTGTATTATTAATTTCAGATCCGGAAATTTTCCTTAGAGACTTTGGGACTGACTGTGTGGATTCGTTTAACACAAGATCAACTTCACCCAGTTTCGAGGCTACATCCAATGAAGGGTCAGCTTTATGTATTATATATTAATTTATAAATACTAGTAGTAGCACCCAACACTACTACTGGTACACACACTACTGGCACTACTGGTACTAGTAGTGCTTCCTACTAGAACGTGTAGGACAAACCACTTGTTTGAACCTTGCAATTAGGCCATTACTTAGGCCCTTTGTACGCCCCGCGGTAGAGAGTTGCAGCCACTTCATACATCATACATATGTACATCGTACCGCCGAAGCGAGTATGATGTGATCAATAGTGAGCCATATAAATCAGAGTGTCACGCCGAGGAATCGAACCCCATCTCGTTCCACTCAATGATTCAGTGATGGCCGAGCAGACGTGGTTTAACCGCCGCGGCTACGCTGCCTCTCTAATTTATAAATACTAATGACACATGTAACATAGTTTTTACTGTATCTGTTGTTACGACTCTATCTTGGTTTTGGACTAATGGAAAAACTCAATCTTGTAGAGTCAGGTTTTATAGCATTTATTCATGCTATATGTTAATTGAATAAATAAATAATTAATCTACAATGTTATATTATTGTGAGGTGAAGTAATAATTCTCTCTACAATAGCTTTTATTAAGATACAATTGGTGTTTAATCGTAAGTAGGCATCATCAGCCTGGTATCGGCTGTGAACTTGACCTATTGTACAATAAATAGGACAATTAACAGATTAATTTCAAACGTTTATGCTCTTGAACTTTTGGGTTTACTTCTTTAGATTGTTACTCCCCTATGTTGTTTTAGAATAAAAATAACTTTGACTAAATAACTATAAAGAAAAAGGGATGTTTAGTCCAATATACTTTGGGACAAAGGAGTATATCACTTTTGTTTTGTAAGGGGAGTAACAGTCTAAAGAAGAACATTTTGTACACCTTATTTAGATTGTTACTCCCCTCTGTTTTCATTATAAGGGGAGTAACAATTTAAAGAAATGCCATTCTTTTTTGTTAAGTGAAATATTGTTGTTGGTTTAGAATTAGCCAGACGGGAGAGGAGGAGCAAGAAGAGAACGGTAGTGAAGAAACAGACGCGGACGTTATCATCATTCATATGGACATTAGAGAACCTTTATCTACCCTGAGATCTCTTCTACAGAAGAAAGTTGGCATCGATCTCACGCTCTACTGCTTCACTCTTCAGCAAACTCTTCATGTCAGTTTATACCTTGTAAACATTTAATAATACATTACGCGTCGAGTGTGGAAAGTAGCATTATGCATGCAAGTGTGGAGTTTGCACCCGAGTGATAGCGAGGGTAGTAAAACCACATGAGCAATGCAAAATGCCGTTTTCACACGAGTTGCTTACTGTACTTTATCTACGATTGTTAGATTTTAATAATAAATATAGAAAAAAAAAAAAAATAATAAACTTCCTGTATGTAATTTCATATTTCTCTTTTGATAAAGATGACATCAATTCATTTGTTGTATTTTGTGCCGAATTAATTATTTTTGGAGGCCTATTATTTATTTATTTAATTATTCTCCTCATATTCATCATAATCACTTAAATCACGCATTGTTTTCACAAAAAACTTGACATATACAGATACTTTTATTAAACAAACAACATTTTAGTTTTGTTTAATGTAAACAAACTTGCTAATCGTGCGTAAAGGTGAAGAATTCTTCTTATTTACTGCCCAAGGGCGGAAAAAAGATAAATTCTTCAGAATTATGAGACACGCATGCGCAATGAAGACAAGTACATAAAGAATCACTTTCTACGCATCTAAACAGAGATACAATGTTTATATTTTATATCAATCGTAGATAAAACATGTTTCATATTGCAGTAGGACCCCATTTTGTCTGGACGAATTCAGGCACAGGGTTGTCCAGATTAGTGGCATTTCTGGATTAGTGAGGTTTTTTAAAGAAATAAAAGTTAACACTTTATAAAACATTGTGTGTTCAGGTACTATATTTATATCAATAGTTATTGTTCACCCCTTATGTTATTATTTTAGTGTTAATATACTAGATAAAAAATCCTACCGCAAGCCGAGCGAATTTCCATTTGAAATTTTTAGTTCAATGTTGTGCAGTTTAAACTTCTTTTAAACTACTACGAATTTTAAAATACTACAAATTTCCAATGGAAATTCGCTCGGCTTGCGGAAACCCGCGGTAGGATTTATTTTGTATTTTTTTCAATCTTTGCTGACTCATCAGAAGGGGTTAATTACGTCATAAATATCCCATTTTCAATAGGGATCATCGTCTCAACGAGCTTGATTTTTCGGTGCAATTTTCATTTCGATACGT
>KZ651169.1:46083-58004 GCA_001010745.2 Gerris buenoi | reverse complement strand
ATACATATATATATAAAGTTTTATAAGACCTATTTTTTCGTGATCAGGGGCCTTTGAAACGTATTTTGGCCACATTCCCGGGTCCAACTCCCGCCATGAGGGTGGCTCCATTAGCAAATTTTTTCCAATGGAAATTCGCTAAAAAGAGGCACACTTATGTATTTCTTATCACAGTCCAAAAATCAAGTCCCAGGCTAATATTTTCTTTAAAAAAATGTATAATTGATATACATTACAGTACTCATATACATACAGTAGAACCCCAGAAATCCAAATTAATTGGGACCAGGGCCGGTTCGGATTTCTAAATTGTTCGGATTATTGGGAGGTCTAGTTTTATTGTCGATTAAATTAATTAAATTGTTGCTGGTATAGTTTATAGGTATATATTCTTACATTCCAGCACGAGAAATACTTTCTGTTAAAAGAAAGAGTTATAGAATAATTATGATTAAGTTAAAAGGTTGACAAACCTTTTTCGGTATTCGGTTCCATAGAAATGTAGGGCGGCAAGTATAAAGGCAGAGTATTTCTATAAATGCATTAGATACAACTGGGAATAGGAGAGGGTTTTAAGAAAAATGTAGATACGGTTAATTGCGGGAAATTCCACCAAGCCGTAAGTGTGTAATGTCTCAACTAAAACAACAATTCTCTTAAAAATTTAAAACCATTATCAGCTCACAATACTGCAGTCAGTTTTACAACATCGTCTGAACAGTTCACTTCTTTTAATTTTGTTAGAAGAGTTTTTTTAATCAATTTTATTTGTTCGATAAATCAAACATTTTTTTTTCACCACTAGGTACCTGGAACTATACAGGAAACACTTCTAAGTAATCTGTATGTTATTAACATCATTAACAACTTAACAACCATTATTCGAATTAAGATGTCACAGAAATACATTCTTTTTAAATTACAGCATATACTAACCCCTACATATTTTCCTTTAACCCCAAAAGTTGTTTGGAATATCAGGGTTTTCGTATTTCTGGGGTTCTACTGTATTTCTTTTATTTATTTCTTTTATTTTATTTATTTCAGTTAGAGAGTTCAAAGAATCTGGTGGAGCAGTGTGTGCAAGGCGAAGGAGTTGTACAAATCAATGTTAAAATCAACGAAGCTTCCATTCCTAAAACTATCGATATTATTGATGTTCTTAAACCAGACGACGATTATATTGAGGATAACGACGAAACTGGTTAGTCTCATTACTTAATTAAACACTTATAGACAAATAATTAATACATACAATTTTATATTGCCTTTTTTGTTTAAAAGGATCTTTGGATAAATGAAGTGTGTGCTATTTGAAATTATTATTTTTTTTTTTTTAGTTCACTTAAAGTGGACAAATAGCCTAGGAGATAGCGTGCAAAAAAGTGACTGACTAAGATCAAGCTAGAATTTTGTGTATAAGTTAATCTTTTGGTGCCTTTTAGGAATATATGGCCGGCTAAATTCATCTGCAGGACATAGCTTGGCAATAGACATTTTAAAAAAACAAACCTGTGGAGAGCTGTCATGTGCCACCCTTTTTGGTGGTCAATGTGATTACTCTAAATCAAATATATCTCCAATTAAGTGACAAACTACCACATCGACTTGATTTTTGGTCTGCAAACTAATTTCGTACTCAGGAACATGAAAATAACATTGTCCACCAAAAAGGGCAGGACATGGCTGGTCTCCTTCGGTTTGTTTTTTTCAAATGTCTATTACCAAGCTATGTCCTGCACATAAACTTAGCCAATCACATATTCTTAAAAAGCACCAAAAGATTTACTTATACACAAAATTCTAGCTTGATGATAGTCAGACACTTTTTTGCACACTATCTCCTGGACTAAAAGTTTTAACTTTCAAAATGACTTCTTGTTGTTATGGCTTGGGTTCTGTATTATGAACTTACGTGGGAAGCATAATATGATTGAATGTCAAGCCTCAGATAGCCTCCTGTGTTGAGATTTCTCTAACAACTCTCATTGGCATTCCTGTTGTAAAGTTGGCAAAAGCAGATAATTTATAAAAACCAGCAGATAATAACAAAAGCAGATAATTTATAAAAACCAGCAGATAATAACAAAAGCAGATAATTTATAAAAACCAGCAGATAATTTAAAAATTTAAAAACCTAATTTATTATAATTATATATATTATATTGTTACAGAAAAAGCGATATCTAGCGTTGATAAAAACATCCCTACTTTCAACTCGTATAAAGCTGCCCAGCAAAGTTTTTCCTTACCGCCCGGCTGGATACAAGATATTGACTTCACTTACGAACTGATTCGACTCAACATTCCTATAGGTAAATTAATCCTTTAAAGGAAAAATGTTATAACATACCTGTGATCTGCTACCTTTCATCTGGAAGGACTTGAGATTGATCAACCTGGTTTGAGTTTTTTGTGGTTTCATTGACCAACAAAGCCAATTTTACATTATGTGCATTGAGTTGTGACTTGACACTCAAATTGGCCAACCTAAATGAGGGAAAAAATAAATCAACTAGGTCTGTGGGACAGGTGGGTCAAGTGACATTTTTGTTTTTTAGTTGGCCCAACCTGCTAGAATTCCAAATCCTGACCTCTCATTGGCCCCCGCCCTAAATTTTCCTGTGCTGTCAAGAGTCACAACTCACAAAGCACTGACTGTAGATTGGCTCCGTTAAAGTCGGCCGCAGCTGACTTTATCATGAGTTTTTAAGTTATTAAAATATTTCACTACATTTTTTCCAAAAATGAATGCTCAGGCTAAATTTATAATATATTTCTGGGAACTTATTTAGATTGTTACTCCCTTATGTGTTTTTTTTTTTTTTTTTTTTTTGACTTAATAACTATTAAGACAAAGGTATGTTCAGTCCAATGTACTTTTGGACAAAGGACACACTTCTGTTTTTATAAGGAGAGTAACAATCTGAAGAAGATGCTATGAGGGAGGGGGCTTGGTCCTGCAATTGAACTCAGATGTGTGGTTACCCATCCAAGTTGTGACCAGGCCCAATTTGCTTATCTTTTTTATTAATAGTAGAGCCTATCTGAGTTATCAAGGCCTCCTAATATTTAACACTAAAGTTTAACAAAAATAATTTAATTTCTTTTAACTGCTTAACCCTTTGACCATATTGGTACTTGTTCAATGGTTGTATGGAGTGAGTTGTTCTCGTTTCCTTTGTTTATATTCTTAGTACCAAGTGCTTTTTCTATCTCTTTTCTCTGACCCCTCATTACGCTACTCGCATAAGATAAAATATACAGCATTTTTTTATTAATAAAAGTAAGTCATTGGTATGTAGTATGGTCCAAGTTTTTTCATGTTTCAATTACACCATCAATTTTGCAAACTTGTTATTTTTTCAAAAGAGAAAAAAAATAATATTTATAATATTGCAGTAAACTGCCATGCACACATGGTGCAATCATGCCTGTTTCAGTGATAAATCGTCCTTTCTGTGGTAACGTACATGGTGCCTTATAATGATTTTTTTTTATGTTTATAAACAATAACCATTAGAAAAACTATTCTAGTACAATTCCATGCATGTCTGAGTCTAGACTAACATAAATAAATGGAAAAGAAAATCCATTCCAAGGAAGTACTTTTTTATTTCTTCTATGCCACTGTCAAAGGGTTAAGCAGACACTTAGACCCTCCACACACGGGTCAACTGATTTGCAACTCAAATTGGAAACTAGTTGCGCACGTAACTGTTCTGTGACACGCCCCATGTAAAAGGTAGGGGTCGCACATGGGTCGACCAAAACCAGACCAGTTGAAATTAGTTTGTAACTGGTTGCGTAAGACCATCCTTCCCCGTTACAAAGTGGTTGCAGATATAAGTTCAAAGAAAAATACCGTATAATCTATCAGTTGCACTCGTGTGTGGACCTGATTTTATCCTGGTTGCACGTGTGACTATTTTGCAACTAATTTCCAACTCGAGTTCCAAATCAGTTGACCCGTGTGTGGAGGGCCTTACATTACAAGTAAATGTAAACCTACAATTATTCCTTTTTAATTTTTAATTAAAAGGTAGTTCAGAATTTACTTTCAGTCAGTATTTGTATTAGCAGGTACAATGTTATTACAATTATTTGAATTCTTTTTTAATGTGGACAAATTTGAATCGTTAGTTGTTATGTTTCAGATCCGATGAAGTGGGAGCCGTCCCATGTTAAACACTGGTTAGTGTGGGCGGGGAGGGAGTTTGATCTAGTCGGGCTCAACTTACAGGACTGGATCAACCTGCCCGGGTACTTAGTCTGCTCTCTCAGTAAGAAGGAGTTCAAGAGGAAGGTACCCAACGACCCTGACAACATCTTCTGGCAACACTGTCAAATACTGAAGAAATTTAAGACTGTCGGTGAGTACAATGAGTATTGAAGAGGTAAACATTGCATTATACATACTTTGCTATTATCCTTTCTTATTGAGATTAATTTGGGGGATCTCATTTAATATTTATTGAATATGTCTAACAACAATTAATTTTATTCAAAGAAGGAAAGAGAGAAATACAGAAAAATACTCTTCACAGTTACTACAGTCAGATTATCTAAAGTTTTGACTTTTGACAGCGCGAAAAAAATCCGTGGGGAGCCAATGAGAAGTCAGGATTTTGAATTCTAGAAGGTCGGGTCAACTAGACAAACAAAAATGTCACCGGCCCCACCCCTCCTACAGGCCTAGTGGCTTTATTTTTTACCTCATTTAGGTTTGCCAATCTGAGTGTTAAAAGTCACAACTTGTGACACGTATATTGTAGTCTAAAGTTTTTTGGTGAACATTATTTGTGATGGGGTTATCTGTGATTCTATAGAAGCAAATGTGCGGACCCACAAGTTTTTACTTTCTGTACTTTTTTAACTATTTTAATGATGACCCTTGCTCTGAGAGCTGTTGGACAAATAGTTCTAGCCTGTAATGTCACGTTTCAGGGTAATGTTGGGAGGTTACGGTTAGGTCAAAAAGTACTATCTAAAATAATTATAACCTTCCTCCCTAAATAAAAAAAATGAGTTTATCAAGAGGATAAAATCGAAATTGTTTTTTTTAATGAAAAAAAAAAAAAAAAAAAAAAAAATGAGGGGGAGGTCCGTGGTTTGAGTCCTGGGGCTGAAGTCTATTTTTCTCTGTCTGTCTCCCTTTGCAAATAGTAATTATAATTTGATTTAAATTAAAAAATATAAACGTTAGTATGAATACTACTAAAAACTTATAAAGGAAATTTAGAAATACAGTAGAGCGTCAATTATCCAAACGTCAGTTATCCAAACTGGCTTCGTGGAGAAAAAAAAAATATATATATATTACAAGGTTCAATGTGGGGGGGGGAATTTAAAATTGGGAACCAAAAAAAAAGTAAATTTTAAAATTAATTAAAATTGTAATTTACCTTTCTTCCACGTCTCCTTGAAGAATAAAATATTTAAGAGTAATGAGAATCTCAGGCTGGGTTGCCAAGATTGAACTTGTGTTCGCCCCTGGACTTGACTCTGTAAAATTCTATTGTAATGTAAATGAGGTTGTGTCGATTAATTTAAATAGAAACAAATTTTTTAAAATTGATTTCGCTTCATTAATAGGAAATTTATTCCTTTCAAACTCAAGACAGCAATTCCTGATGGATGATGACCATGAAATTAATATTAATGCATTAAATAATTAATTAATTAATATATTAAGATATTGAGACCAGTTCACAGACAAGAAACGGATATTTTTCCTAAAACATTGACTTAGCTGATTAGTTGAAAGTTGAATCCTCAGCAGACTTTTCTCATGGCAGCGTACCTCTCACAGGGAAGATGGCGGAGACAGGTTTTCTGGGGCGTCGGACGAATATTCCAGATTTAAATTTCTGTACGATGAAGATGGCGTGCACTGAATTTATCTTTAAAACTAACTTGATTGACTGTTATACTAGAATGGATTAGATATCCGGATTTCCAAAATTTAGCATTATCACGGATTCTACTCGTCGGAACTATACGGGTCCCGAACCTGGGTTACCCTCCAAAACGTTACTTCCTCGAGTCCCGCTCCGACTGACTCCTCCCACGACAACCACCTGTTTCCTCTTATCACCTGGTGACATCACATTGTGGGTGTTCCTTTAGGCTTAAGATCGAATTTGCATAATTAATTATTAATAGTCCGAATCTTCCCTCTGTTGGCTGATATCGTAAGATTAGGACTTCTGATAATTTATTTAGTTCTCCTGTAAGTCCGTGGAGCTTTTATTGATGAGAAAACTCCAACTTAATATGTGCCCCCAAGGGTTCCGAGAGTAAGTGGTGGACCAGACCAGGGTTCCGAGACAATACGAGAATTCTAGGCACAGTCCCGCCAAATTCAAATATGCAAATCACTAGTTATCATAAATACGGGTATCTCCTATATGAGGAACCTCTTAATATATATAAAAAACAAAACAAAAGAACAAAAAAAGAACATTAATTTAATTCCTTGTAAAACTAGGAGCAAACCGATATCAGAATTATTGAAAGATGCTGCATTTACTTGGTTTTATACAACTTTCTTTATGCCAAATTAATCTATAAGGTGATACAACTTACATTTTTTTCACTATGAACTAGATAAATAAAACAAAGATGCTTTTTGTATAAACGTGGTTGATTATTTTTATATCTTCCTTCATTTTTTTTTATTTTGGAGGGAATTTCGATTTTCCGGACTTTTGATTATCCGAACCACCCGAAAAACATTAGTTCGGATAATCAATGCTCTACTGTAGGTGGAACATCAAGTGCAGACCTAAAAAAAAAAAAAAGACATATTTGGCAACCAATGGGACACCCTCAAAAGCTCAAAGGGTGTATTGTCACCCAATTCTTAAATGATTTAATTTTAATATTTTGTATGTGATTAATTATGTTATTAAATATAATTCTAGTTGTTATTTACTGGTTGTGATGTGTTTCAGCTGTGAGGAGACTGGGAGATCCCCCGAGCCCGGAGCCGATAGCTGTTTCTTCTCCTCCTCGAGTCTCTACTCCACCCGACTATCTTCTAACTGAACCTGACTCCCTCGAGCCTGAAACCCAACCAGAACCTACCCCTCCACCCACTCCTACACCCCCGCCTCACCTTGTCAAGCGACCCTCCGCCAAGACCCCAACCACCAACGTCTGGCTCGTGCCCAGCCAAATCAGAGAATCTGTACCTTCACACTATCTACAGCCTAGTCAACCTTCCTCCTCAACTATCAAACCAGATCCTTCTTTCCTTTCAGCTTTTTCTCCTAAACAAAATAGTAAGAATACATTTATTTATTAATCAATTTTATTTTTTTTTTTTTACAATGTTTTATGTTTGAGCCTAATTTTAAATTCAATTTTTAAGTTTTCAGTAGTATTCATACTAAGAAAAGTTTAAATTTTAATTTAAATCAAATTATTATTATTATTAACACTGGGAGACAGACAGAAAAAATAAACTCTAGCGCCAGGACTTGAACCACGGGCCTCTACATTTCCAGTGCAGCGCTCTACCAACTTAGCTATGTAGGAGAATGATTTTTCACTGTCGTAACCTATAATATAGCTAGTTCCGAATCCAAGCTTTTAATATTTCTTTTTTTTTAAACTGATTGTACAAGGTACAGGTTCTAATTGAGTACTTTCTAATTATAAGCGTTAATTCTCAGTCTAGTTCTATTGTCATAAATATTGACTTGCTATACTTGTAGAAATATTGAAAGCCTGGATTGGGGACTAGTTATCGGTTACGACAATGAAAAATCATTCTCCTGCGTAGCTCAGTTGGTAGAGCGAGGAAATGTAGAGGCCCGTGGTTCAAGTCCCGGTGCTGGAGTCTATTTTTCTCTGTCTGTCTCCCAGCATAATTTTACTGTACTATAGTTATATAGAGCTATCTTAAGACCTTTGGACCTGTGTGTACTGTTAAGCTAATATTTGTATTAATTATTTATGTAAACTTAAGGGATGAACATTTTTAAGTTTCTTTTTTTATTTTGTAATAATAATAATTGTTTCATATGGTAATAATTCTATCAAATTGACTATTGTTAAATACAATTCCTTCCGTTTAAAGGGTAGCTTAATTTGTTACATATTTATCAATAAAAAAATTATTGTAAGCATGTCTTACTTCTGGGAATCATATGTAGAATCGGTTCTAGGTTTCTGTATGAAGTACAAAAAAGAAATCTTATATAACGGCTCTGTCTGTCTGTTGGCTTGTTTCAATTCATAAACTTCTATAGCTAGGAACATGAAATTTGGCACACAGGTGTATCCCAGCATTTGCGACAACTGGACACTTTTTTGAGTTTTTACACTTAATATTTTAAAGATGGTGGCCAATATGGCGGGCGACGACTAAAACAAACATTTTTAGTCACCATATCATGTTATACATCAATTTAAAGGTCTTGAAATGTAGAAAAATAATATGCAACCATTAAAATTTTACGCTTAATGATTTTAACTTCGTACAGAAACAGGCGATTATCGCCTCACGTAAATATGTGAAGCGTACCCTTACTTGTTTAATCTTTGGTTCCTTGGAGAGTGATTCTCTCTAAAAAAAACAAAAAAAAAACAGATCTCTTGAAAAACCTAATGAAACCAAATTCCAGTTTCCTTTTTTTGTTCAGATTTTACATCAGTTACAAATCTTTGGCAATTCCTGCTGGAATTGTTGGCCGACTGGAGACACAGGCACTGTATCCAGTGGCTCGGAGACGATGGACAGTTCCGCATGTTGAAACCAGACTACGTCGCTCGACTTTGGGGCACTCGGAAAAACAAGCCCAACATGAACTACGACAAACTCTCCAGAGCGCTTCGCTATTACTACGATGGTGATATGATATCTAAGGTAATAGATAAGGTAAATCTCCATACATTTGGTTGTTACATTGCCAACAGATTAAAGTAAAAAACATGGTGTGCATTTAAAAAAAAAAAAAAAAAAAGGGCCCAACCACCTGGTTTCTGTACACACAAGGGATGAGTATATAACCACCATAACTGGCCCCAGTCATTTCAAAATTGTGGTCATTTAGATGTTTGTTGTACTAAAACTTTTGAAAAGTTTTTTAAAAACGCCTTTAAATTCATGATTACTGTCTAAACAGAAGTTCAAGCCGTTCCCAAGATATTACATTTTTAAGATTTAGAGGGGACATTTTTGAAAATGAAGTCTGGAGCCCGGGAGTGAATCCGATAAAACGAATGTCACAAAAAGTGACCATAACAAAACCAACCGTCAAGAAATTGACCGATAACGATAACTGGAGTAAAAGAGGACCAATTTAGTTGAAATTCCGTACACTTGTTCATGTTACTAATGCCCAGGACAAGTTATCCCAAGCGTTCACGTCCAGCACTTGCGTAAATGTAAACTTCAAATGTAAAATCAGAATTTTACTTCATCTATTCAATGAGACAAACAACTTTTATAAATAATTTTTTTTTTAGTAAAATGATCATCTACACCGCTAAGAAATGAACAGGGTCGACCCATTGGGCCCATGTATGCTGCAAAAATGAATTGATACGCAAAACACTCATATATATATTTGTGCTCAGGGTGTCCTCCTCTTTCATAACTCCCCCACATAAAGCATTTCCATTTAAAAAAAAAAAGTTTCAATCTCTTGTCTTGTTTTTCAACAATTTTTTTGGGCGTTCCTAGATTTTTCCTGTTTTGTGATTTCAGCTGTAATGGGGGGACTCTTCGGACACCCTGTTCATTAACATGTTAAGCCTAGTCCACACTAGTAGTCTCTTATGTGACTCAACTTTGGGTGTTTCCTTCACCTTTTACCGGCACTGATGATGGCTGAGATGTTGAAAATTAGTTATGGGATATAATAATTATTCATTTGTAGGAGAGGGTTTTTGTTTTTCATTATTCTAGAGTTTCTAACTTATTTTATTTACATTGTTTCAGGTGATGGGTAAAAGATTTGTTTATAAGTTTGTGTGTGATTTGAAATTCCTCCTCGGCTACTCACCGAAAGAATTAAACGAACGAGTGCTCGAGGCTGAAAGAAAATACAGAGAGAAGCATCCTCACGAAGCAGCAAGTCTGAAAGAAGTCGAGCTGGAAGCCAGCTTTCTATCATCTCCTGATGATTCCTGATGCTCCAATCAGCTTTAACTTATCTTTATTTTTATTTTTTAGTTGGTTTGTCAGGTTTATCCATTTTTAATACCTATAATTCTTCCAAATTTGTAGTTTAAAAAAAAAAAAAAAAAAAAAAAAAAAAAAATTAACCCAAATTTATAATTTTTTTAAAAAAAGTATTAAGTATAAAATACAACAGGGTTTCCCAAACTGTGATCCGCAGCACGCCAGAGTGCGCCTAAGTGGGCCACAGGATCCACCATAAAAAATAATAAAATCCAAACTATTCAAAATGAAATAATGCCTGTCTTTAGAAGTACAGTATTTTTAAAACGTAATAGCTTTGTATTTCCTAATGAAACTATTACTACATTCACACACCGTTTTTGAAAGCGTTTTGGATCCAATTCGTTTTCAAAACTATTCTCGTTCATACAACAAAAAATACAGGTGATCGAAATATTTGTTTTTGATATTTCATAACGGTGTCATCATGAGTAAAATCTTCTTTCTTGTTACCTAATAAGTCTGCGTATTTTTTACATTTTATTTACAAGTTATTCAAAGTTTTTAAAGGTTCTTTATAGTATTAAATTTTCTTTAAGAACGTTTTGGCAGTTTAAAAAAAAGAAACGGAAGCTCACGAAAATAAAGAACTTGAAAAGTGGAAAAGAGTAAAATAACCTGATATCTTGATCCCCTCCATGACCTGTTCATACAAGCATTTTGAATTCAATCCCCTGTTCCAATCACGTATTTTTGCTGGAGCGGATCTAAACCGATACGATCCGTCGATCTCCGTTCATACAGCGTTTTGAACTAGCAGATCATTTTCAAAACCGTTTCCAAACGATGTGTGAACGTAGTATATATAATTTATTATGAGAGTATGTTTTTATCAGGTGAAATGACAATGCTTCAAGTCATAAAGAACGCTATCTGGAAATCCTATTTCCAGATAAGTAAATTTTTTTGAAATTTTCCTTGGATTCCCTGAACCCCCCTGTCCCCTGTAAGTGAGGGTCTCAGTAGACCATAGATATGGGGCCCATGTTGACTCTGGGAGGCTCTGCTTAAACTTTACTTTAATAGGTGTGCTGCATCAAATTGCTGTTTTTTTTTATAGTGTGCTGCGGGCAAAAAAAAGTTTGGGAAACACTGCCATAAAATCTCACATATACTCACTCACGTACGATACGCAAGACTGAACGGTTGGGTTGAAATGTCAGGAAAATTAAAAAATTTGCTGTTAATGTTACACTCAAAATTTGGGGATGATTTCTACTTGTGTGCATTGTACAGTCATTTATTAACTGGTTAAAAATTTTCTTTACTTATCAAGTAAAGTCCCCCCCCCCCCTCCAGCTTATTATGTAAATTTATTTATTTATTCACCTTAGTTCAATTAGTGGAAAGCCAGCGTGGGCGTGTATATTAAAAATTACTTACCACATCTGATCGACTATCGGCAGGGTAGCATGAGGTCGTGGGTTCGATTCCTCGCCGTGTTGCTCTGATTTATATGGCTCACTAATGATTACATTATACTCGCTTCCGTAGTACAAGGTACAGAGGTATGATGTGTTAAGTGGCTGCAACTCTCTATCACAGGTATAATAAAATGGGTCTAAAAGATGCCTAATAGTTAGGTTCCAACAAGTGGTTAGTCCTACCTGCCCAGTACTAAAACTAGCACCTTACTAGATCAATTAGTATTAAGAATTAAAGAAGATTGATTTGTTTTTGTTTTTTTCTTTAAAATAATCTATTTCTTTACTATATATATATATAT
>KZ651169.1:28178-40243 GCA_001010745.2 Gerris buenoi | reverse complement strand
TGACCTCTCAAAACAGCGGTTTTATGCATTTCTGAGGTGAAATTGAATATGAGTGAATGTAAAAAATATGTATTGAAAAAAAATACGGCGATATTTTTTTTGTAAGTATTAGGTCTGGACCGTCTTGGGGGAGGGGACGTGCCCCACGTGCCCCCCCCCCTGGATACGCCACTGTATGTTGTTATTGCTCTAGTTCAGTGTTTCCCTTTTGTGTTCAACTTTTTTTGGAGGGTTTCAGGGGCAAAATTTTGAAAATTACATGTCTAGAAATCACTTTTACTCATCACACACGGTTACCAAGATTTTTAAGGAAATACTTATTAAAAGGTTAATATATACTTGTTAGTAAAACTGCTTTGAGTCCAGGAGCCAAAGATTTAGCCATCAGTGCTTCTCTATGTAGGAAACTTTGCAAAAAATTATGTTTGGGTTTTTCTATTGAAAACCATTTAAGTGCAGACAATCGATGGACACCCATCTATGCAGACATTTTAACACGACTGCCATGATATTTTGTAATTTTAAAGGAACTTATGAACTAAATTAAAAATATCTCGTGATCTCAGGCCTCTTGTGATCTCAGGGAAACAGGAATTAAGTTTAATAATAAATTTTTCATCAATAAATTGTACAAAGTAACCGCTTGTGGTTTACTCACCCGATCACCCTCACTGCACAAAGTTTGGGAAACCCAGGTCCCGTAGGAGTCACTAAATATTTTGTACGCAATAGTGACGCATTATCTAGTGCTGTTCCTTTCTATTTATTTGGGTAAAACAATTAGGAAAATTACCTATCGCTGATAATTCAACTCACAGTGCGGAAATTTTGGAGAATAAGCATCTTATCTACTTTTAAAGTAAAATTATACAAAGGAAATCTTATTCTCTTCTCAAGAGAGTGTATCTTCTTCTTCTTCAAGAAGAGTGTATTATGCTTTTCTTTTCAAGAAGAGTGTATTATTTATTTGAGTGTATTATAGATTTCTGAGTCACTTTTCTTCCAGTGTAGAGAATTATATCCACCTAATGAACCAATAAAAGTAATTATTATTTTGTTGAGCTTCTCCTAATAAGAGAGTAATTTGACCAGTTTATTGTCAAAAAGTAATAATACAATTTAGTGTAAAGCACTTATTATTATCCCATAATTAGTTTAATCATTTTACCAAAATTGAATTTAGTGCGTAGGCTTCCACGGTTGTCTCATAATAAAAAACTTGGTTTTCGGTAAAACCCGTGTCGAAGGGGTTGAAGTCCGAAGTTTCACTTTCACTATTGGAAGCATCTTCAGGGGTGTGGTGCATTGTGATGTTGACTGGAAGCAAACACAAGATGTACTGAACATCTTGTGTTTACTTCAAGTAAACATCAAGAAGACGCAAGGAAACAAAAAATTGAAATGTCAACTTTTTTATGCTTATCAGCTCTCCCCCCCCCCCCCCCGTATTTGGCATCCGTACTAGGGATGGATACTGTATTTGGCGCCTGGACAGGGACGATTTTCCTAGATACCCTTGACTCGAAGCAAATACAAGATGTACAGAACATCTTGTGTCTGCTTCGAGTAAACATCAAGATGCACCACACTCCTGAAGATGCTTCCAGTGGAAGCAGTGGAAGCAAAACATCGGATTTCAACCCTTTGTGACGTGGCTTTTACTGGAAAATCAAGTTCGTGATTCAAAATTGAATTGACACTTATGTATTTTTTGTTATTATATTTTAACAATAAACTGTTTACCTTGTATTTTTTTCCAGGCTAATCATTTCGACTTAATAAATCTTTGATACCAGGGTATGTGATTTGAGACTTTAAACAAAATTTATTTCCACTCTAATTAAAAANATTAATATTATTAAAGTGTGGAAGATTTGATATTTGAACCATCATTTTTCATGGATCTAAAATTCATCATGAAAGAAAAAAAAATTTCCTCGAGTAATTTAATATCTTGTTTTAATGGACGTGACCTTCTCCGGTGTTTCTTAGATTGCTTTTACCTATGTCAAATGGAATTACATAAAGGCTATCCAATTATTACAGAAAACAAATTTTTAGACTAAAAAGATTTCATAAAAATATTAGATTATAATTATTTAAACTATAGCATTTAATTATTACCTTATTCAACTACTTTTTATTTTTTTTTAATTTTATTCCTAAAAAAGAGGATTCTTTTGTTCAATTTGATAAATAAGAATCTAAATAAAAATAGATTATAAAAAAAAAATAGGCATAAAAATCTATTTAAAATATATCTATTCAGTGGCTCTCAATCACTTAATAAATAAATAAAAAGAAATTAAAGAAAGAAAAAGTAAAACCTTTAGTTTTAATTTAATAATTAATAAATTGATATTTCTTCTCTTTTTTTTAATGCAAAAAGCAAAAAAAAAAAATTTTTTTTTTGTCTTTTTGATTTTATTTTATTAAAAAAATCCAAGCTAGTAAATTTTCCCTGGTACATGCAAGCTAAAAAAGGAATTAAACAAAACATTTATATTTTTAAGTTTCTCTTTTTTTGTTTATTTTTATATATTTGTTTTAAATAATGTACTTCTATCTAAAGCTTGGCTATACATTCTCATTTTAATCTCCTGCCATTTTTTATTTCGACATTTATATCCTAAGAAACATCTCTGTGTAAAAATTCAGCCTAATTTTTTATTTTATTATTTTTTTATTTTTATTTTATCTCTATTAATTTTTTATACCAAACTATTTTTTGTTTTCTTTTTTAATTTCACAATTGTGTTTTTTTTCATAATTTGCGGGCATTTTTTTTTTTTTTTTTCCTTTATTTATTGTTTGACCATTTTTGTATTTTTTTTTTTTTTTTTTTTTAATTTTAATTATGGACCTTTTTTACTTTAATAACTTATATAAGTAAATTCAATTTACCTAATAATTTTTAGTAACATTTTTTTTTATTTATTTAAAAAGGTCCATAATTATACAAAATGTCAAAAAAATTATTTTTTAAATTTTATTTCTTTTTTTTTGTATGTTTTTTTTTTTATGTATATAGTTAAGTTTATTATCTTTTTTTTATAATTTTATTTTTTAAGTTAAAAAAAACAAAGTTAAATAAATTTATTTGAGAAATAGATANCTTTTTATTTTTAGATATAATTTCATATATATGTATATAGTTAAGTTTATTATCTTTTTTTTACAAATATTTTTTTTAAGTTAAAAAAAACAAAGTTAAATAAATTTATTTGAGAAATAGATAAAATTAAAAGAAAAAGTTAATTTTTTTATTCGGTGGAAAAAAAGGGAATATTGGTGGATTTGAATTTGTTATTTTTATTTTATTGGAAGGCTTTGCAATTTTTTATTTTTTTTTATTTTACAAATAAATAAATTGAAGAAGCAGCAACTGAAATATAAAATTTTTCCGTTATATGTGATTATTTTTATACTTTTTAGGGTTTCATAGGCTAAATTTTTTATTTTTAAACTTAAAAACTTAATTAAGTTGATTACAGGTGGACTTGAATCTCTGTTATTAGTTTTTTTTTATAATTAAAACGAATAATGTTGCTTTTAGATTTAAATTTATTTTCATGCATCTATATCGCAGCTCTGTTATGGGTGGTTAAGATTATAGTTACATGTATTTTTGTTTGTAAAATGACTATATTTCGCCTTCTGCTACGAGGCGTATTCATGTCTACAATAGAACTTTACGTTACGATTATATTGTCCTGAAGCAAGTAGAAAGTTACTTCTTGAATTTATGTTTGATTTAATCCATCTATACCTTGGGATGGGATCTCACATGTTTTTGGCACGGACGGTAGTATGAAGAAACCACAAGTATACGTATGGTAATCAATTCCTACTAATATTTTTACACCATTTCTTTTACAATGTGCAGTTAACCTATTCTAGGAAGAAGAATTGATAATCCAAAATCTGTATTAAAAATTATTATTGGAATCCCTTTTTACCATGTGAACAAGGCTACAAGACCCAGTTAAGAAAACAAGAATTCATCTATAAAGTTTCAATTTTCTATTTAACGTAATTGGTCGAAGAGTAAATCTTTAGAAAATTAGTCTGTGGAAATTTAAGGATAAATTGTTAGTTCTTCTCACTCATATTTGAATTGATTAGTTAATTACCTGAATTTTTCCCCTTTATTTTCTTGTACCTGAATGTAGAAACTTATAACGTTTTGTAACTATCTTTGTCACTTATTTACTTTAGCATCTCCTTGGTTGTAAACAAATAATCGGCCCAAGAAAAGTCTCCAAGGTTTGTGTGTTGTTCTCCCCAAGACATTGAGACTCCAGGGGCAGTTTTATTATTAACTATTTTAAATTGAGTCTTATCAGGTGTAAGACTAAATCTTATTCAGAAAACTGTAGGACAATAAGTTCTACAGTTTTATTTAGTATTCCTTTGTCATAATAGATAATTAGACTAAGGGATATTATAAAATTTATATGCACTAGTATGATATTCCTTTGTTCCAAGGTACATTGGACTAAATACCCCTTTGTCTTAATAATAATTTAGACTAAGGAATATATATACAGTTCCGATCACGGTGGTCTTAAATTGATATGTATTAAGCTTCTTTTTTTTTTCATCTGTTATGTTATAGACTACTTTGATGAACATAGATGGAAAACATCTCAACCATTCTGGTTCAAAAAGGAATGTTCCTTCAACAGAACTAAACTCTTGTTAATAAATATTTATTTTGTAAAATAATATTTAACCTAATAAGTAAATACTTTTAATGTACTTTGTAGTTCCGCGTTGAACGTAGATGGAGCATTTCACCAAAAAATGTCTTTNTTATTACTTTTTTATTATTATTATTAATATTATTAAAGTGTGGAAGATTTGATATTTGAACCATCATTTTTCATGGATCTAAAATTCATCATGAAAGAAAAAAAAATTTCCTCGAGTAATTTAATATCTTGTTTTAATGGACGTGACCTTCTCCGGTGTTTCTTAGATTGCTTTTACCTATGTCAAATGGAATTACATAAAGGCTATCCAATTATTACAGAAAACAAATTTTTAGACTTATTCATTTTACAATATTATATTGTGTTCATATTTCCAACACCTCCAGAAATGACGGTGGTTTATAATTTCCAAGTGGTTCCGTGTATCGGGGAAACTTTAATGAGTAATAATCTTGATTTTGCCCCCCCCTCTCCCCCCTCCCCACATAGAAGTAGCTACACATATGCTGCTTTTAAGGGCACTCTGCTCTCATTTGCATATGCGCCCGTCTACAACTGAATTTAAATGTGCACATATATTTTACACAGACTGTGAGTATAAGTACTAAGTTAGTAGCATAATTTGCATGCAATTATGCTATAAAACATTGTGGATTTAAATTAGAAGTCTATGAAACCCTAAAAACATTTTTTTTTCTCTCTTTTTTTTTTTTTTAAGTTATTTTATATTGCTTTAGTTATTATAATTTAATTATTTTAAATTTTATACTATTTTATATTTTTTTTTAGAAAATATATATTGGCCTCTTTTTCTTGTTTTACCTAGGAAGACAGTGCTAAAAAAATAAAAATAAAAAAATGGAAAAAAAAGAATAATAGTTAAAAACCATGAACCCAATAATAAATTTAAATTATACAATTTTTTTTTATTTTCTAATGTATGAAAAAAGTGCAATTTTTTATTTAATAAAAGAAAATTTATAACTCAGAAATTAAATAAATTTGTTTAAACCATACATTTGTTTTCCACAGTTGTATAAATAACGTATTATGCTTTAATATTCAAGAAATATCTAATATTTTTTTTTAGCATTATTAGCAAACAATGGAATTATTTTTCATTGCTTTTTTTTCTTTTTGATCTCAGTATATATTACAATTGAATAAGATAACAATTTTGTCGCATTATAGCTTCATTGACAGTCTATACAGCTTCATTGACAGTTAATACAGCTTCATTGACAGTTAATACAGCTTCATTGACAGTTTATACAGCTTCATTGAAAGTCTATACATCTTCATTGACAGTTTATACAGCTTCATTGACAGCCTATACAGCTTCATTGACAGTTTATACAGGTGGTGGAATGTATATATATAAATTGTATAATTCCTTTGGCAGGTTTTGGCCCTCCATAGAATGTAATGTCACAGAACAATGTTTTCATAGTTATTTCATAGACAGACATTGACATGGAATTGAATATTAATATTTACAATTTGAATTTCAATATTTGGAAACCTGCGAATGTTACAAAACAATGATCTTATTCAAGTTGTCAAACATAATGTTTTATTAATGTAAAGATGAATAAATGATAGTTAATCGCATTTAACACTTTTTTACATTAACATTCAACAAATTTAGGATTTTAAGGAAAAATCCTAAATATTGCAATAGTTATTAAATCATCTCTGAGATTATATTTTTAAGACTAAGAACATTAGCGCTCTTTTAAGTTAAGGGTATTCTTAAACAGGGCAAATATCAAGTACTGCACCCTGGTAGAGAATGGAAGTACTAAAAAAATTGTTAGAATAAGTATTAAACTTTTAGAAGCTGTAAAAAAATTAGTTTTCACACTTATTCATCTCTACATCATAACCTTATTTTTTAAAAAAAAAGAATAGAGTATTTGCAATGGTAAACAATTTTTTTTTTTTTTTAAATCTATTATAAAAAATATTTTAAGATAGATATGATGTTTATATAATAGCAGATAATATGATTTTTAATCTTTTATTATTTTAAATTATTTTTATTTTACATTTTTGTAGCAAATATTATACTTTTAAGTATTTTTTATATTGCTTTTTTGTATCTAGGATGGATGGATTTATTCTTGAATGGTAAGGTAAGTGGAACGTCTCCCTTCTGTAAATTGAACCTGATAAATTGGTGTTTTGCTATTTTGTATCTGAGAGGAATACTTTAAATTTCTTCATTACGCCGACCTATTTTTAATTATTATAATAAGGTAAATAAATTATGCAAATACTCGATTCCTTATCTCTAAATCTTCATTAGATTTTCCTAATAGTTATACCTCATTATTTTTTTAATGAATCTTCCTACTTTAAATTACATTAAGACACATTCTTATCATATCTAAGACTTTATATATCTCGTTTACAATTCTTTAATTTACCAATACGATTAAAACAATATAAGCTGACACGCTCACCATAAATAATAATAAAAAATTAATCTTAGTCATATAAAAACTTAACATTAAAATAAATAAATTAAAAAAAAAAATTAAATAAATAAATTAACATGATTAAAAACATAGCTATTTAATAAGATAACTAACAATTATTCATAAATATTATTTTTATATAACAAATTAAATTAATATAAATTTAAACATAAATTAAAATTGTCTATTAAAGTGAACGACTAGGGATGAAATATTGCTATATTTTCTATTTTTAATAATTCAGGAGGCAATTTATGTTTGGCTTTGAAAGGTTTTGTTAGATATTCTATCCATTTCAGGATAATATATGTTTAATAAATATTAACAAATTTAAAAAAGTATTCATTTGTAATTAAAATAATACCTTTTAATATATATGCTGGATCTATTAAAAAGCGATAAACTTGTTTCCGCAATAGACCTTATTAAATATCTCTGGTTGAGCATTAAACAGGAATTGAACTCAGAACCTTATGTGATAAAAATTGCACACTGAAATTTACACATAATAAACTAATTCAAATAAATCATGCTAACATTATTTTTTTTACCTACTTAAGAGGTAAGTAAATAATTTTGCCTGGAGTTGCATATAAAATATCAATTATATTGAAATTAATATTTGGATTTGATGAAATCAAGATGGATTGAGAATTAGCAACTTTCTTTCTAAAATTAACCGGGTGAATTCTTAACAGTCCACAATTTTTTTTTTTATTATTTACAATAAGGCAAGAATATCCAATTTACTTATGAAATAATTGGTTTCTTACTTGATCAAATATGAAACCTAGCTAAGGAGATATTTGAATTTGGTTTTCAAATAGCTGCTAATGCCAGGCCCAGATCTACTAATAGGCAGACTGAATTTTCCAAGATACCGTATTTGGAGCCCGGACAGGGACGATTTTCCCAGATACTGTATTTGGCATCCATATTAGGGACAGACACCGAATTTGGCATCCAATACTGATACAGTACATGGCGTCCTGTACAGATACTGCATTTGGCGTCCGTACAAATATGGACTTGGATACGGTAGGTCGAGCCCAAAAATTAGGGGTGCCTATAAGATCTTTACCCAGGGCACAAGGTACCTTAGTTCGGGGCCTGTCTAATTCCCCTCGTTGCTTTATTATTTTTTTTTATTATTTTAATCAATACAGCCATAACTCATTCAATGTGTCTTCCAATTCAGAAATATACCTCTGTGGCGGGTTTAAATAATACCAAATGAGATTAAACAATTTAAAAGTCAATCTTTTTTAAAAAAAATTGTCATTGGGTTCCACTGAGGATACATACGCCAGCGGGCCTGGTGGGCCCTTGTAAGAGGGTTCTGACCAAAACACATGAAAAGAGTGGCGGAGTGCCAGAAGAGTGTGCTTGGATCCACTGTGGATCCAACCACCACCAGCCTTAGCGTGATGTTGGACCACAGTGGATCCAAACGTGTTCAATGGATTAAACACAATGGTTTGATTTTTAGATATGTCCATGTCCATAAATAAATAAGCTCATATATATCCTAGAAATGTGTAGAACTAACAAAACTTTTTTTAAATTTTTTTACCGGTAACATTAATTTCCATTCTTTAATTAAATCATTGCCATTATCATTATCATTATTTTTTTATGTATCATATTATTATAATATATCTATACATTTTTTTATTAGATAACAAATTAAAAATTAAATAAATAATGTGCTTATTGAAATAAACTGGGTTTTTTATTTCTCAGTTAAAGCTCGCATAAATATTACACAAAAGCATATAAGCAAAAGTGACAATTTTTTTTTGNAAAAAAAAAAAAAAAAAAAAAAAAAAAAAAAAAAAAAAAAAAAAAAAAAATCTGTAAAAAAAAAAAGAAATCTTTGGTTTGATTTATTAACTTTCTGTCAATTTTGTCAAGTAAATTTGTAAAATATAAAATTATATAAATTTATTTTTTTAAAAAAAACATTAATTAATAATTAATCTTTTATAGCTTGAGAAGAAAAAAAAAATCTATGTTGCTGCAGCTTATAAAAAGTTTTAAAGAGGTTAGAAGCAAAAAATTAGAGTAATTATTTAAGAATGCATTTATCTAATTATTTATGTGATGTTTTTTTCTTTTTTAAGTTTGTTCTGTTTTAGCATAACTTACTGTGATTTCATCCTTAACTTAAAAGAAGAAAGAAAGGTAAATTTTTAAAATAAATAAATAAACAGTGTGAAGAGAGTAAAAACACAAATATTTTTGATTAAGTAAACATATTTTGTTATATTTGAAATTATATTTGATTTTATTTTTATACTCATGCTATTATACTTAGTTATTTTGACAGCTTGGGAAAATAAAAAAAAAATGGGAGGGGAGCCAATGAAAGCTCAAGATTTTGGCGGGTAGTAGGTCGGGCCAACTAAGCAAACAAAAATATCACTGGATAACCTTAACATAACCGCCTAGTGGTTTGATTTTCTTCCTCACATAGGTTGGCCAATCTGAGCTCTCAGATTAACAAAGTATAATGGCATGTGTATAGTATATATATATTAAATTGATTTAAATAATTGTTAATGTTACCAGTTATATTGTTATTATGAAAGGATATGGAAGTCTTGTGATTGGGGGAAGTAGGTCAATTCAATTATTTTTTAGATAACATATGTAAACAATATCACCTTATATGCCTTCCTTTAATTACCCCGTCAGATAACACGATTGACAGAGAGTAATATTATTCCTCGGATATCTTAAGAATAATTTGGGTCGTATTGACACATTTGAAAACGTGTTTTAGTTATTCATATGGAATTATCTACCTTGCTATCAATTTGGTTTGACACTTACTAGAAGAATAACATGTTACAGTTTTCACCGATGTTATGCCCTCTTTCCTTCACTTTCTAACATTGATACATCTTGATTTCATCGGGATATTGTTAAATTTAAACTAATATCATGTTATCAAATCTAAAACTAACATTTACTATTCTCCTAGTGAATAGAACATCATAGTTTGATGGAACTTCACAGATGATTGGTTTAT
This sequence comes from Gerris buenoi, assembly GCA_001010745.2. NCBI lineage: Eukaryota > Metazoa > Arthropoda > Insecta > Hemiptera > Gerridae > Gerris > Gerris buenoi. Next base: position 30,014 of record KZ651169.1, on the reverse strand, counting down.
TTCAGTTCTTATTAAATTGTACCAATAACTATTGCTCTACGCTAAAAGGTTCACTAAATATGGTGTCCTTTGGAATCTAGATTCAGTCCTTTTTTTATGGAAAGGCACAACGAGGCATTGAATACATTTAATAAAACATCTACGAGAATGTTGTTTAAGATCGATGCACCAAAACATTGAGATAAGGTCTTAGCTGAAGGAAAGAGGAAGAACCGAACGAAACTGAGAGTGTTAACATAATTGAATGTTGCAAGGATTAAATTTATGCACCTAGACCCAAATTAATCAATTTCTTTCGAAGGAAGTAACTTCTCTCTAACTCTCTGTCAATATGACGGTTTAAAAGAAACTAGCAGAAAGGTAATCTATCACAAATATAATTGCTTTAAGGTTTGGTTTTCTTCATTTTTTTAACTGCACAAAATCCCAAGTTGACAAAACTACTACTTGAAACGGTAGTTACTGATAATCTAGTTATACTCTACTTTATGAGCCAATTATTTTTTTATAATAAGTTATCTTTATCAACTGTGTGTGATAATGTCATTGGTAGGAGTTAAGTTTCAACAAGTTGTTTAAAGTTAAGTTTTATAAGATTGATAACCACTTTAGACGTGTTTGAATCAATGGAATTAACATTAATTTTTACTACGTTTTATTAGCTTGCTTTCTTGTTGGTTTGTCCAGTACAAATCTTGAAATCAATTTTTAAATAACTTCCCGAGTAGCTAGACATTTGAAACTTTTAGAATAGCTCAGAACACAATGACAATGCATTATTTTAATACTTTTAGTCATCTTTCAACAGAATGTAATCCATTATCAGCAAATTTTGCTGTATGGAAAGTTAGTTCGGAAAAAATCCACAAGTTTTATTATTTGTTTTGACATATCCCATATTTACAATCTTCATTTTGACAGGTTTCAAATTTATGATTTATGACAGAAAATTTAAAAACTTAGTATATAAAGTACTTCTTATCTTTTAATTTGTATCTTTGACAAAGTTTGTGGAAATTAAATCAAACAACAGCTATTGTAATTTACATAAAATTTTCCCTTAGCTACAGCTACGCTTATTGAGACTGAACCTATGTTGTTTGTCCTACTCATTACTAAAAATGTCACTAGTAGAGGGGGTGTGGCACTTAAGATAACGTCCTAGTGGCTTTATTTTTTTTTCTCACATAGGTTGGCCAATCTGAGTGTCAAAAGTCTCAACTCGTTACGCACAACCTGTAAATACTTATCCATCTGTTTTTTACAGAATAACATTATCAAACACAATTGATAAAAATTGTCGATACAAAGTCAATATGAAAGTTATCGACAGTTAATTAACTATAGTGACAGTTAAAGAAGAAAAGGTTTTTAATATTTGAAAGGATTAAAGTATATTTTTTAAGATATAAACATACATACTTTCCTAATTATCTTGTCTATACTATTCAAACTCATCCACTCTTCACTACTTAAACCGTAACCATTTTATTTTTTTTATTTATTTTTTTATTTTTTGTTTATTGTCTAAAACAACTAATTAACTAATTGAGACCGTACAATCCTTTGATAAAAATCCCCCTTCAAGTTAAACTATTATAATTAACAAAAAAATAAATAATACCCGATAAATTAAATAAATCACATAAAAATGTAATAATTACTAGTGACTACTTAAAATATATCATACATAAAATAAAAGTTTAATTTATTTTTTTAATATAATATCTGTAAAATATTATTCATTTTTTTTTTTTTAATTTTTTATTTTAAAAAGGTGCAGAGCCCGCGGAAATCAAATCTTTTGTGGACATATTTTTAATTTTTTTTTTTTGT
>KZ651169.1:0-15367 GCA_001010745.2 Gerris buenoi | reverse complement strand
TATTATTATATTTATTTAAATGAAATATAAGTAGAGTTCTCTTGGATGTGCATAGAATGTAAAAGTTTCTTGTTATCTCCCGATGGATTTAAAATTCTCTGAAAGTTTCAATCCAGGGGTTTAAGATTCCTATCCTAAAAATAAAAGTTTCACCTTCTCAATGTTACTTCGAAAAACAATGTAAGATCCACACCAGTTTGTCAATTTTTCGGAATATATTTTTGGAAAAAAAGTTTTCTAAGATTTTATTTTAAGATTCATTTATATGTATGATTGATCTTTTTACTGTTGCCTATGACACATTATATATATATTTTTTTCAATTGAAATTCTACCTAAATCTAAACTTTATAAATATAAATATATGTGTATAATGATGTTTTCTTATAATAATGGCTTAAAGGATGTTCATATTTAGAACAAAAAAACAAATAATAATTTTGTTCCCAATCCTTAATTCCTAGATTTTAGGAAAATCAAATTATAAATAAATATTTAATTTAAGATTTGATTGAGCATAATTATCATCTATATCGACCATCATACTTCATACTTTAAACAATGAGAAAAAAATACCCTCCCCCCCCCCCCATTATGGAGAATTAAAGGCACTTCTTCAGATTGTTACTCCCCTATGTTGTTTTGGAATAAAAATTACATTGACTAAATTAAGACTAGCTAATTATTATTAAGACAAAGGGATGTTTAGGCTAATGTACTTTGGGACAAAGGAGTATATCACTTCTATTTTTTATAAGGAGAGTAATAGTCTATAGAAGAACATTTTGTACACCTTCTTTTTCTTTAGATTGTTACTCCACTCTGTTTTCTTTAGATTGTTACTCCACTCTGTTTTCTTTAGATTGTTACTCCACTCTGTTTTCTTTAGATTGTTACTCCACTCTGTTTTCTTTATAAGGTGAGTAAGAATCTAAAGAAGAACATTTGTACCTACTTTAGATTGTTACTTCCCTTTTTTTTACAAGGGGAGTAACAATCTAAAGAAGTGCCGAAATAAAAAAAATAAAAAAATGTCTGATTAGTTGAAAAAATTTCACTGACTCAGCCAAATAGACTTAGGAGGAGAGTTGGCAAATTCGTAAATACATTATGATCAGACTTGTTAAATTTTGTTCTTTATGTTAAACAGTTTTTAATCATTACGTTATTTGTTAGATAATATTGGCGAAACAGTTCTGACATTATTTAGCGTTAAAGTATCAATATTTTCAATATGGCGGCTGATATCAAAACGAAATTCAGTGTAATTGTTTATCTTATTAAAGAGGTGTATGATAGGTGCAAATTTACACGCAATCAGAAAATGTTTAGGTTTATTTTACGAATTTTTTAAATTTTTGGTGACCAGCAAAATAGGTTGTAGCCTAGGAACACACGACACTAAACCTGTCATGATAAGTCTCCCAAAAAAATTAAAGCTTATCTGAAAGATCATCATTTTTTGTGTAAGAAAAAACACTGCTGCTTTTTCCAAACAGGGGAGAAAATGGCGGCAGCAGCGTTTGAAAGTCGTTTTGATGTTTTTTGACAAAATAGCTAACCACAAGTGTTATATATTTTTGTAATCTACTCTACAATACCTTTCACTTGATACCCAACTCAAAATTTAAAAAAAATATTTCTTTCGAGTGAAAATTCAAAATGGCTGATGATAATTCACGTCACGCAGATTTTTTATTTCATTTTATTTTTTTAAAAATTTAGAGTGGGATATCAAATTAAAGGTATTGAAGAGTAGATTAAAAAAATATATAACACTTGTGGTTAGTGTTTAATTTTCCACGCTATTTTGTCAAAAAACATCAAAACTTTGCGACTTTCAATCGCTGCTGCCGCCATTTTCTCCCCTGTTTGGAAAAGGCAGCAGTGGTTTTTCTCACACAAAAGATTATGATCTTTCAGATAGGCTTTGGTTTTATTGGGAGACTTATTATGACAGAAACCTAAAAAATATTTTATTTTTTTAGCGTTGTCCGGTCCCAGACACGGCAGTAGGGTCATTTTCTGTTCCCCTATGAATGACATTACGAATTATATGTATGAAATTTGGGAGACCCATCATGACAGGTTTAGTGTCGTGGGCTGTCTTACTATTATTTGTCAAAATTTCTGAATTTCTAGACAGCACGACGAAGTAAGGACTGTTTTTTCGCACTAAGTTTCAACTCTCTAGCTTAAAAAACTGTGGGAGTTATGTGTGACACAGACAGACAGACAGATACACAGACAGACAGACAGAAAGATACACAGACAGACAGATATCCACCTAAAAACAAATCAAATCGTCTTGAAAACACCAGAAACATATAATTCCTTTAAAATCTCGGTTTCAGATTTTTTTGGGTGAAAAAAATACTTTTGCTTTTTTAGGTAATGGAAAGTAATAATTTGCAGCTCAATTAATTGAATTGACCAATTTGCGAAAAAGAAAAAGGAAAGGAAATACAGAAGTAGGTTCGAGTTAAAGGGAGCATGAAGTTCTGCTAACCTAACCTTTTAACACTCCAAATACCCCACCCGTAACGTTTTCTTTACTTTTTATTATTTAATGAATTCAGCAACACTGTTGCGAAATGATGCAGAAAATAATTAGACTTCTTTCTTTAAATTATAACACAGTTATTAATTTAATAATGTTAATCAAATTACAGAATGAATAAAATAATTTGTTAATTTTGCAAAAAGTTAATTATTATTTTGTATATAAAATGAAGGCAAGTCATCTTTAAAGATGTAAAGATGTTAATATAATACATTTAGTTTATATTATAAATATTAAAATTGTTGATAATAATTTAGTATGATACACCCTTGTAATTCTATTGTATATTATTATGTTTTAAATGGTTGAAAAGATAAAATAATACGTGGACCAATATTTAATTTGGCACGTTTCAACTTTTATTGTAAAGCCATCTTCAGTCGTAATTTTGTTTTAAATTTACTTAAAAGAATAATAAATAATTATGAATACCACTGCCACGCAGTTCTGAAAAGGGGTTTTTCAACCCATGGAAACGGCGATTTCAAAAACGTTTTGAGTTAAAGTTCACAAAAAGCAAATTTTTGATTTTGTATTGAAACTATTTTCAAAAAAGTGAAAACAGAATAAGTAGAGATATGTTAACCTGACTTAACTATAACCAGTCTGGGAGTTTATAGTTTTCAAAATTGTTGTGAAAACTTTTTTGAAAACTCCTCATGGAAACACTTTCGGTTTGAAACCAAAAACAGTTTTCAAAATAGGTTTAAAAACTCATGAAAACGTAGTAATTAATTGGAAACCCTTATCATTATTTTTTTTTAAAAAAAGTTTAAGTAAAGACTACTTACATAATACTCGTACATCATTCAATTTTTTTTTCTAGATCGGGATTTTAGATTATTTTGAAGCGCGTATAAAACGCAGCCTATGAACACAAGCATAGACTGCGTTTTATACGCGCTTCAAAATAATCTATAAGCTGTCATAATATGACACGAGACCATACCAAATTTCTCGCGTTGAACCTGAATGAAACCTTCCCACCCTCTTCCCTTTTGTTTGTATTTTTGATATCTTTTGAGTCATCCATTTACACAGTAAATATCACTACGTTTTTATTAGCTTGCTTTCTTGTTTGTTTGTCCGGTACAAATCTTGCAATTGATTTTTAATTAACTTCCCAAGTACCCTAGACATCTGAAACTTTTAGGATAGCTCAGAACACGATGACAATGCATTATTTTAATACTTTTATCCATCTTCAGCAAAATTTAATTCGTTTTCAGCACATTTTGCTGTATGGAAAGTTAGTTCGGAACAAATCCGCAAGTTTTTTTTTATTGTTTTACACGTCCCATATTTACAATCTTCATTTTGACAGGTTCCAAATTTATGATTTATGACAGAAAATTTAAAAAAGTAGTAGTATATAATAAAATAAAAAATATGAGTGAGGCTCTCACGCATTAGAAGTGAAACTTAAGTTCTAGAATGCATTACTCTCTTTTATTTTTTGACGAATTTATTATTTCAGGATTAAGAAATGGTTATGGGAAATTTAATTGAAAAAAAATATTGCTACGTTAAGGCAACCACATTTATTCCAATAAAAATAAATGTTTGTTTTAATTTGCTGGTCTTTAAATTAATATAATACAATTAATCTGTAAAAATGTTACACTTGGACGAGTCTCGAATCGCCAACTTCGTTACACTATATGAAAAAATTCACTCTATCGCCGCCAAAGAAGTTTCACTTCAAAAAGTTCTTTTTACCGTGCAATTATTAAATACGCGACTTCATATAGTTGTTTTTCTTTTTAAAACCATCCTTTTGAAAAGTTAGAAGTATTGTATTTTAATAATATATTCGACTTTATTTATAACCTGAACGGTGAACTGCGCAAGTGCACTGTAGGAAGGGTGGGGGAAAATATTCAGTGGCAGTGACGCCTCTAGGGCTTCATTCATTTATTTTTATCTATAGCCTAAACGCGCGTAAAAAACGCTATGAAACCTTAAAATCAATCGAACTACTTTCAAACTAGTTTTTGCAAAATGTATCAAAACATAAATATGCTAATATATATTCGTAATCTAGACATTTAAACACTAAATATAAAGGTGTAAAGTGTGGAAGGTTACATAACCTTGTTCTCCTTAACCTTCTAGTTTACAGTAAAACACTGGAAAGTACAAAAGATGTAAAGATTATCCGGTTTACAATCAAATGCGGTAGTAATGTTCGCTAATCTAGCAAATTAGGTCACGAAGGCTCTATGCAGTAGCGTATATTACGCCCAAATAGAGGGGAGAGGGGGAAGTTGCGAGGAGGGGAGGTAGGGAGCGTAAAATAAACCCAGAAGAAAGGGCGTCAGCTAACCCCAAATACTACCCCTTGGTCAAATACCTCTCCACATAGCATTTCTCCTGTTTCGGCTATTTAGCAGATATCATTACAGCTAAATTATATTTGTTCGTCTAAATGATTGTTCTTTCTACATTTTATATAATAAGATGGCCACTAGCATATCTCTAATATTTATTTATTAAATTTTATTTCCTGCTGATTTTTCTATTTTTTTTTATTATTTGATTAAAAATAGTTTGCACCAATTAGTGGGGAATTTAGCTTCCTCATATCCTTTACTAATGTTATGCATTTACAACCCATTTTTGCCAAATTATAGTTACTCCCCTCCCTCTCCATTTAAATCATGAAATAATGTTTATAGACCAGTATATAGGTAGCCTGAGAGGGGTCCAGCTTACATTAATTAGGGTAAACGATTTTCTTTTTTAGGATTGTTTTGTATAGTAAGAGGAGCATGAAAGCAAGTTTGCGACCTCGAAAGCCCTAGGGACAACTTTTGGTAGGCGAAAAACCTCGACATTTTGGCACATTTATCAATTTTTTTGACAAAATTTTGTAAAATTCAAAGTCCTGTAGAAATGGGTTAGAATGACATAAAATAAGGGTTGAATAGTGCATTTTGTAGGGAATTTAGTCTACTTTAATTTCAAAACGAACACAATGTTCTGATTTCGAAGTCGTTTATGAGTTATATTAAAAAAATTGAAAAATGTGCCAAAATTTCGAGGTTTTTCGCCTACCAAAAGTTGTCCCTTGGGCTTTCGAGGTCACAAACTTGGTTTTATGCTCTTCTTACTATGCAAAACAATCCTAAAAAAGAAAATCGTTTACCCTAATTAATGTAAGCTCGAATGTATCTATATATTGGCCTATTACACGAATACAAGTAATCAATTTAGCAAAATTTAATGAAGCGGAGACTGTAGAAATTATTATGGTATCATCTTTGGGCTACATTTGAAAAGCCATTCAAATTTCATAAAATATCAAGTGTTTATTTTAATGCTTTTAAAACCATTACTATCCAAATTTTTGCCCCGTTTCTCCCGTTCTTCCGTTTAAATCTATCAAAATTGTTTTGATTTTTACATGTATTAAAGTATTTTCGCAAAAGTTATTGAGCGCAGACGGTCGAAATTAATCTATGGCTATCTGCAGGCTACTCTCCACGAAACATAACAATCAGATAAGTACTTTTGAAGCTAAAGGTGTAAATAAATGTATGTTTGTGTGCATGTGGAAGAGAAACAAATGGGTGCAGAAGATTGAAACTTATATGGGACCAACAATAGACTAATTAAGACTTACACTACAAACTTCGGCTAATCTGCAGTTATCCATACAGTCGAGAATCGCTTGGCGGCCCAATTTCGCACTTAAGAGATTATATCCCTTTGTCCAAAGAGTTCATTTTTTAAGAGTTATACATTTGAAAGTTTATATCTATATAATTAATACATTTTAGAGGTGATATTCCTTTGTCCAAACAATACATTCTATTAAGGGAACATAAATTTGCTAATCTCTTTTCATAGGTGGCTGGATAACTGCAGATTTACCCAAATTTCATTAAAATCAGATGTTGCTTCGCAAAAATTAAGTGACACACGCGATAGACAGACACAGAACCAAAAATGTGCCTTGATGTCTGATAGGGTTTTCTGTCTTGGAATTTTTGAAATCGGAGACCTAAAAAAATTTTTTCGTTTATCAGAAAGATCACATAGCTTCCGTTATGGCGTTGATAAATGTATTTATATTTTTTATTTAATAATGTATTGGATAAAAATAAAAATATATACACAAAGTTAATTGATTCATACCTTGTGACAAATAAATTCAATATTTTAAGTGAAACAAAGAAAATATTTGTTGTAAGCGAGACGGGCGTTGATTCTATAACAGAGTGCAAGTCAAACTATTGTCTCAACCTTCTTTGCTTTTTGTTTCTTCAACTTTGCTTTTCTAAGTTGTTAAGTTAGGCATTTTTTTTCTCTCTTTTCTCACTCGTGGAATATTTATTTCTTCTTTGACGATTCTTTTTCTTCTTCTCTTCATGCCATTAGAGTTATAAAAGAGGCTTTGTTGGGTAAAACTTTGTTTTTTATGGTGTGAAGATTTCACACTTGCATATACCATCCATTCATTAGTAGAGAACGTTTGGTTAATTAATTCATTAAGTAATTTTAGACAAATTTAAAAGAGATAAAATATAATGAAAATTTGATTTTAAAGAATGTCTTTCAGATCATGGATTTCAATATAATAATATTATCATTATCTCTCTATTTAAAATTTGATCATATTTATTCAAAATAGCTACTAACGAGATAATATACCGATTTAGATAAGCCTGCAGTCGCTCGGTTAAGAGTAAAAAACTTACTCGGTTAAGTTAGATAAGCCCAGGAATGTATAAGCGTTCTCGATACAGACAGACAGACAAGCCCAAGGAATTTATAAGGGTTCTCTTTACAGACAGACAGACAAGCCCAAGGAATTTATAAGGGTTCTCTTTACAGACAGACAGACAAGCCCAAGGAATTTATAAGGGTTCTCTTTACAGACAGACAGACAAGCCCAAGGAATTTATAAGGGTTCTCTTTACAGACAGACAGATAGACAAGCTCTGAGAGGAGAGGAAGTGTCCTCGTTTTTGGCTACAGATACAGACCCTAAATAGGCATATTACTTAATTTAGTTCTACTTTAATTAATCATTTAACATGATGCCGCAGGATTAGAAACGATGTCATTAGTTTATTAAAGTAGTTAATTTTTAATACCGGAATAGCGTAGTCATTTGACTCACGCACATTCAAGATACAAATTATATTTGAGTTAGTTCATTATCTTTACTGTAGATCGCATGCCTAGTTGTATTTTTTTTATAATAAATTTCTCTCATCGTAAAAAAATTAATGATATTGTTATTGACTTGAAGGAACTCCCCAAAAAATATAAATTAAAACGAGTAATTTTTCATTTTATAAAAGTTGTAATCTTTATGGAGTTGTAGGGAGATTCGAGTGTGATAAAACTTTATTATCAGTGGAATATAAGTTTATTATCACTCAAGACGTAGGATATTAACATAGTTGCAAGGGGTAGGTTGTAAGACGCGGTGGAGGGGGAAGGTGGTTGGAGTAGGGGGAGTTCCCCCACTCCTGGCGTCTCTTCCAGTGACGAATGTTTTCAATGAGAGCTAAGAACTGGTCGTGAAGGGATGCTCGGATCAATATAGAGGCCGATGTCTTCACTCCCGCCCAGCTCCCTGGCTCACTCTGCCGGCAATCAGTGGCAATATCTCCGGCACCCCCCCCCCCCCTCACCGAGGTATTAATCGAAAAACCTTCTATGACAGCTCTCCCCGACAATCGATCCCAAAAGGGGTTTTCTTTGTCTCACTGGGTCAAAACCCCTGAGGGAAGTTTCGCGAGAAACAGGCGTCTATCTGACTGGTTCGACATTAATAAAATCCACCTTAAACATTCCGAATGCATTCTATTCACGCGACCGAAATATGTCGTGCACTTTACAAACACGTTCTGGAATAAAGATAAAAATAAATGTAACCGATTTGTTTTATTTAACAAACGTAACTTAAAATAAAATGGAGGCCATTATTTTAAAATGACAGCCGACAGTTTGAAAGTATTGAGTACGACCTATTATAGCAGATAGGGGGAAAAAAATAAAATCACAGAAAAAGAAGAAGCGAGCATTGACAGTCGAGGCAGCCATAGAGAGGCTGGTGATGTAATCTAACTATTGATTATAACTCATTCAGAGTTTTTTTTATTTTACTGAGGTAGCTCATGGAGTACGAAAAGTGCTTAGCTATATAAGTTTTAGAATAAATAAAAGGGCTAATTCATAATTGTATGTGCCAGAGAAATTTCATAAGAGGTGGTTGCAAAAATTCCGAAAGATAAATCAGTTTCAACAGTTTTGGTTCCGAGTCTGTCTGTCGATCTGCTTGCCTCTCAATTTTTGCGAACCAAGAATCTTAAAAAACTATAGTGTTACAATTAGATTTGATTTTGACAGAACCGGAAAATTGAAAAGAGAGCCAATGAGAACTCGAGATTTTGACTTCGAGAAGGTCAGATGACACAATCTCAACCACTCATTGGATCTCTACTCAATTTGTATTTCTATTTTATCTCTAATCCATCTTTATTTCAATTTCCCTTGACTTTCCAAATCAATTCTAATTATGAAACTACTCTAGTCGTCTTATTTTAATGACATTTGGATGGTAGGTTATAATTATCCCATTGTTGGTACAATATAAGTTGCAAACTTCTTACTTTAACATGGACAGAAACAGACATTTATTTACACCATTATCTTCAAAAGACATTATCTTCCAGACCAGCGATCGTAGAATCCTTAAACGGAAAGATTTCCAACTCCCCTCTTTATCTACCTGTGTTAGACTACTAGCGCTGCTCGAGAATTTGGCGGTTAATATTGTAACTAAATCTTTTACACCATTCAACAGATTTTGAGCTTCTTAATTTTTATAAATAAATTAATAAATTAAATTGTCAGTTTACTAGATTCGAACCCGGGAACTTCTGCATATGGAGCTATCGCGCATTTTATTTATCTCATTTCATAATAGTACAAATGTCTGACAACCAGTATTTGTTTATATTTTAGAATTCGAGGAATATCAAAAGATCATAAGTACTTTACATTTTTTCCGCCAAATTCTCGAGCAGCACCAGTGGTCTTACACCTCTAGAATACTGGAGTTGGATACCCCTGCTCCAGACTAATTTAGTCTGCGATCCTTAAATATTGCTAATAATAAATGGATACTTTAATTAATCTAACTATTTTGACAGTTTTAAAAAAGGGGGGAAAATTAAATAAATTTGAAAATGATAGGTTTTAATTGTTTATAATCATTAAAGTATACAAAAATAGAACGCGAGGAAGCTATGTGCCACACTAATTGACAGAATATTTTCGAATGTTGTGTAAATTTAAAGAATTGAGAAATCTCATTTTGCTTATAACACAGGTTTCTTTATTGACATTTTAGGTAATTGAAAAAAATAAAGGGTCGAATGTAGCCCTTATCAGTATGGGATTATCATTCATTTTCCGAAAAACAAAATAAAATAAAAGAAAAGTTTTAGGAAAACGTCTAGATAGGATAGAAGAAGGAATTGTTCGCTTTTCTCTTCTATTTTGGGGCAAAACCTTTGCTTTAGGGCCCCCCTCCGCATTTTTCTCTGCCTGCCCTTAATCCAAACCTTGCGGTTACAATTCTAACCCTTCTCCCTTTTCTTTACCCCCCCCCCCTGTTTTTTTAATAGAAATGGAACACAAATAAATAAAAGTAACCCAGCAAAAAAGGATTTCTTTATGCTAAAAATATTTAAATGTAAAAAAAGTTTCAATCTATTTGCAATGGCTGTTTCTAAGTTGCTATAATTAATATTAATACTTAAAAAAAAAAAAAAAAAAAATCTCTAACACAAATTGAAACTTCGTACGAAGACCACTTTTCGAGAATTATTTTTCATACAAATCTAGAGATCGAAGAATACGATGATAATTTCATTCTTAAATTAACTTATTACAGCTTTTGCTAAAAATTGTTTCTTCTTTTAGCAATCATCCTTATCACTACTTTTTTTTTAAACTTTCTTGTATGTGTTGTATGTAAAAATGTAAAGAATCTTGGGGACGCGAAAATTTGGATTTAAATGGTTTAAGATTAAAATAAGTTTTTCTCATTCTCCTGGCCCAATTACGATGAATTTTGATTCATGCTCAGGAAAATTGTAGCCCTTGGTGAAATCTAGAAATTAATTTACCTCTAAATATGACGTCGCAACCATCCTCCAAAACAATGAAAAAAACATTTTATGAAAACGGCATGATTTTGATTTGATTTGAAGACCAATTCAATCATATATATGTAATTTTACCGTGGAAAATCTTTTTTCCGATACACAGACGAAGAGACAAAATCTGATTTTGCTGAAAATCTAAGAGGTTTTGTAAACGAGCAACATTTTGCTGTAATAATGGCCAGGCTTCATTGCACAGCAGCCAGATATATGGCCGGCAATATGTTCGTATGTCTCGGCAATATATCTGCACATCCTCATTGTGTTGACTGACATTTTTCGGGGCAACTCGTAGACAGATATGTCGCGGCAATATTTCGCCAGCGTTTCGTGTTTTGATTGTTTTAATGTATATATTCGTGTTATGAGCTCAAAAAATTAAATGTATTTTTCGTTGTTGTTTTTTTATTGATAAAATATGGCCGGGCAATGTTTATATATGTCTATGTTGCCGGGTCATATACGAATAATGTTGCCGGCAATATCTCTGTGTGCTGAGCAATGTAGCCCGGCCTATTTTGTCAGCCAATCATTGTAGTCAAATGATGATCTTTAAAAAGACCCTCAAATGAGGCTATGAAGCTAGCAATAACCTTTTAAACTCTTTTATAAGTGTTTGCAGTACTATTGAGGAAAGAAGACGTGCGTTGACAGCGCAGGAAATCAGATTACACTCAGATTGGCCAACCTTTGTGAGGGTAAAAATAAAGTCACTAGGTCTGTTTTTAAACGGTTATCCCGAGGGCCGCGCCCCTCTACTAGAGATTTTTATTTTTGCCTAGTTGGCTCAACCTTTTGCCCGCCAAAATCTCGAGCTTTCATTGGCTCTTCCCCCAATTTGTCAAACTTTCCCACGCTGTCAACGCACTTCTTCTTTTCTAAATGGTACTGTAAAAATCAATTGATTAAATTAGATCTTATTGGGTTTAGATCATCCTTACTATGAAATAGAAGAAAGTGTTTGTCGTGTTTATCCAGTGGCGTAGCGCTAAGGGAGTGAATGGAGCAGTCGCTCCAGGGCGCATAAGGATCAAAGGGGCGCATCGTTGCTGAGGGGAAAAAAATTGCAGACGTCTTGAAAAAATTACGTGCTTGAGTCACTACCGCTCCAGGGCGCTTCAAATCATGCTACGCCACTGCTGTTTATCGTTTCGATTTTTTAAACTGTAAACCTTAAAACAAACATGTGTAGATTTCTTCTTTAGAAACGAGTTCTTTTGATGAATGTTTTTAAATGAGACTAGCTGTAGTGTACTCACCTCTAAGTTGTTCATGGTGTGACAGAGTTGTACAAGTCTCTTGGTGCCCAGTATGTTGATGGTGACAGATAGTTTGAGCGCTTCATCGAACTTTACTGTGGCGGCCGAGTGGAAGACCACGGACACGGTCTTAGCCAGGAGTTCCTGGTCGGAGGGCGAGATACCCAGCGCAGGCTCTGTGATGTCTCCTAATATAGGCACGATCTTCTCCAGGCTACAGCTACTCTCCGAGCGAAGTCGCTCGAACAACTGCAACAGCAACAAATACACCATTATCTTAGATATCATCTATATTAATTGGTATAATCCCAAGGATCTTATAAAGGGGATGGAATGTTAAGTTAAGAACGGGTTTAAGGCAAAAAAAGTGACCCCATAGAGGTAAGAGAAATTGGAGAAAAAATCATACTGCGCATGCTCACGACCTTTGAACTGGGACAAATTACCTTCTTTGTTCATTTCATTAACCTATCATTTTAAATAATGCAAAACAAGTCACTATAAACGGGTAAATATAGTCCAAATATCAATCACAAACAGCACAAAATAAGAAATACAACGCACGGGAGAATATAACGCAAGGGAGAGTACAACGCAATCTGTTGATTGTTGATAACCTGCCGCACGTTTCTTGGTAACCTATAACCAAGAGGAAGGTAATTTGTCCCATTGGAGCTCATATTTTACATATCTTCATGGGGTCACTTTTTAGCCACAACCCTCCATCCCCTTTATATAAGATCCTTGTATAATCCTTAAAATCTACACCTAATAAGTTAAGGAAAACAACTTTTTGGAGAAGAAATAGTTATTTACCCACCAAGGGAGTAAAGTAAGTGATTTCATCCAACTAACATCAAGCTAGAATTTTGTGTACAAGTTAATCTTTTAGTGCCAATTAAGAATATTTTATTGGCTAAGTTCGTCGGCGGGACATAGCTTGGCAATCGGTATTTAAAAAAGAAACAAACCGGTGGAGAGCGGCCATGTCTCAACCATTTTGGTGTCTGGTGGACAATGTGATTTTCATGATCCTAAGTTAAAACTTAGTTGGTAGATCAATAATCAAGTTCATGGTAGTTTCTCATTTAATAAGGTTGTTAGTCAAATCTAACTCCAAATAAAAGAGGTCACCTAAGCGACAAACTTCCATGAACTTGAGCAAATATCGATCTGCTAACTAAGTTCGCACTCAGGGTCATAAAAATCACATTGTCCGCCGCGGAGGAGATGGCCGCTCTCCGCTCTTTGTTTTTTTCAAATGCCTATTGCCATCTATGTCCCGCAGACGAACTTAGCCGATCACATGTTCTTTAAAGGTACCAAAAGATTTACTTATACACAAAATTCTAGCTTTATGTTAGTCAGACACTTTTTTGTACGCTATCTCCTGGATCATTGTTAGCCATAAAACAAAAAAATGGGTCCGAGACATGTCTGACAAACTTATTCATATACGAGTTTATAGTTACTTAGCCCAGTGTTTTTCTATTAATTAGCTAACGAATTTTCGTAGGTACTTTTTTATTATTATTGAACTTACATCAAAATGTATGACAAAAGTAACCTCTCCTCGGCGGGAAATCGAAGCCAGCCTCTCTCTGTATACGCGTGTAAAGCTATTTTCTCAGGAACTAGATTTTTTCCTGGGAAAACGAATTATATCGTTAGATTCGTATTTACATTATCGGAGCCGTTTTCGAAAAATATTTTATTTTAATTATTTAATTTTTTTTTCACATTTTTTAGAGTTTTTGGGGATAGCGCCCCCAAAATTCAGATCTAAAATCAAATTACTCTAAAATTCAAATTCTTATTAGTTTAATCGTTTGAATCTTTAGAAACCGTTTACTATTAGTTGAATCTATTCATGCATAATTTGAGCTCTATTTTCAAACATCGTAACATTTTATTTTGAAAATTTTGTTTAATATAATATGACTTCAGAATTGTGACTTAGTAACACCACGAACTGTAACATAATATGCAATTCCGGTAAAAGTAGTTTCTAGAACCCATGAAAATCCAAATTTATAGGATTTGCATTGTTTCTATACGCAATCTTAGATGCTATAAAATTTTATATCTTTTATTGGTTATTGATTTTTTGACCATTTTAATATTTAAAGGAGCCAGGGTTAGTACAGTTTGCGATTCCAACAAATAACCAGGACAATAGTACACCATAGAGAATAGATTTAGACCACATCTAACCACCTTTGTATACAAAATTTATGTAAAAGAAGGGGGGGGGGGACTTCCTCCAAGTTTAATCTAAAGCTCCAAGTTTATTTCCCATATTAAATGTTTCTGCTTGCGATCCTACCGAAGGTAACAAAAGTTATGTGGTCGTTCTGAAAAACGAAAATTTGTATATCTCCGATTTTAACAATTCCAAAACAGAAATCCGTGTCTGTCTGTTAGTCTGTCAAAAACCATTTTATGTCTCTCTGTCAAAAGTTTTTCCGAATCATCATGTTATTATCTTAAAAACTGCTCGTCTGGAATTAATGAAAATTGGATAGTAATTTATAATAAGCCCATTGTTGGTCCCATATATAGGTTTCATCGTCAAAAAATTAAATTAAACTTTAGATTAAACTTTAACTTACTTAAAAGTTACACAAAATGCATATAAGTACTTTTGAAGATATATGTATAAATAAATGTATGATAGTACATATCTTTTATATAATCGAGTAGTGTCCCAACAACGACAACGACTCACCTCTAAATGATTTATAACGTTAAAAATTGATGTGCCATAAGCTGGGATCGAACCCGGGGCTACTGGGAGTAAGCCAGATACTAAACCATTTGCGCCATACCTATATAACGAATATCGGAGCACAAAACTTCCTAATTAAATGTTTTAATTATAACTGCATAAAACTTACTATTTAAACAGTAAATATCTCTTTAAATATCTATTTTAATTATAACTAATTATCTCTCAGCTCTTTTTCTCAACCATATTTATTATTCTGCCCGTTACCGCGGGCCTAACGGCTAGTTATATAGAAGACAAAAACAAATGGGCGTCGAAGGTTGAAACTTACAATGGGCTAATTATGACCTGCCACCCAAATTACAATTAAGTCGGGCAAGTAGGTTCAAAATATATGTTGGTTCGCAAAAATTAAGTGACAGACTGACACGGAACCGACATATATTTTCTGTTTGAAATGGATTTCTGTCTTGTAATTTTTTATATCGGAGATATAGCCAACTTTAAAAAAAAAATCGATCTTCAGTAGTAGAAAAATGGGGTGGCAAAACGCTGGAGCCCTGGAGCAATGACGTCACAATGCCACCCACGACGACTTTGCCGCCTCTGATGCAGATTTTTGTCTACT
>KZ651168.1:779753-790848 GCA_001010745.2 Gerris buenoi | reverse complement strand
GGGGCAGTGCCCCTGAAAGACTCACAGTTTTTCTGCACTTCTTGCATAACACTATCAAACTAAGTGCAGTAAAACAAAAAATTGTAAGTAGGGCCTCTGAGATTGGTTAATCCCAACTGAGAGGGTGCTCGTCAATCATAATCATCCATTTGAGCACTGATCTACTTTTAAGACAATGAGAGATCACCTTAACTATAAACATAAGTGAAATAACCCTAGTCAAGACATTTTATTGGACACAAGAATGTCTTATAGAGAAAAAACAGTTATTGCACCTTATTGTTCACTCATCACACAAGAAACATTGGTGGTGGTGAGGCAGCTTATGTCAAACTCATTGTACTTCCATATTGAGTGGATCAATGAGAGAGGGAAAGAGAAGTGATCTTGAGAGGAATAATTAGAGTTAGAGTTATTTTTTAGAACACACCAACTGCAATAGAAATCATTTGTTTAGATTTTTTGTGAATTTCTTGAGAAGTGATAAGAAGAAGTTCTACAGTGAAGATTCTTGTAAACTCAAAAAGTAGAAGTAGTGTAAAATTAGAAGGGGCTACATCACCCTAGAATAGGCTTTGAGAGGGCAATATGAAATGTTAAGGGAGCTATGCGAAAGTGGAAAGATGCACATAAGAATTAATGAGGAAATTCCGACATTATATGGGCCTTGATATGTGTGGCAACCGCCACCTTTTGTGCCTAATTGACCCACGAGCCTTTTTTTTGTATTTTTATACATTGTATCATGTTTTATATTGTATCATATATTATAAAATAAATGCAGGATGTAGAAGGAGTGTTGCGCGCCGGCCGGAATTTCCTTGGCCCAGGGTAGTCAGGTCCTCTGCCCAGCGTCCCCACTCCGGAGGCGCTCCGTCACATGCGCTCCCTTCCAGGAGTATGGGGTGGCAACCCCCTTACCCCCCTGGGCTATAAATTACGCTACACCGGCCGGGGAGCTCATTCTTTTCTCTTCTCTTAAACTTGACTCTTCCTATTCTTTTCACACCTTTCACTCTTAACACTTGACTCCTCTCTTATACACCTCTCACACCCTACCTTCCTTCTAGCCTTATACTGATCATCGCCCGCTCGGTGTCCCGCTGTATAAGCCGCCCCACCGAGTGCCGACAGAATCGTATTCGGTCTTACCTTCCTATTCGCTGCTACACAGATGGAGCGTTGCCCGCCCGGTGTCCAGCGCATCAGCTGCCCCACCAAAAGTCCTCGGTGTATTAGCCATTCCCTTAAAATCATACCTCTGTACCTTTCAACTCTCCTTTGAGTGATTTGTTAGTGAACACACAAAAGTAGTTCGGGCCCTTCTGATAGACCCAGTCAATTCCATCAGAGCCTGACATATGATAAAGGATATAAAGAGTAAAGCCAGCCATACACATTGCGGTAAATTGGGGTGTGTGTGCTATTATAACTGTGCAGTTATTTTATAACTTAAAAGGTATACCTCAACGTTCATGGCTGGGTTAACAGGGTATGATGGCTAGTACACGTGTAGAGAATCGGCCAAGGGAGATGATCAAAGAAAGGAGAAGATAGGAACCTAAGAAAAATGGTTAGAGGATGTAGAAGAGGATTTGAGAACTAAAGGGCTATGGGCCTGGNGAATCGGCCAAGGGAGATGATCAAAGAAAGGAGAAGATAGGAACCTAAGAAAAATGGTTAGAGGATGTAGAAGAGGATTTGAGAACTAAAGGGCTATGGGCCTGGTGTCATAGTCTTAGGCCGGGAAGATTGGAGAGGTCTTGAGAAGCAGATTAGAGCTTTTCATGGTCTGTACCATCAAGTAAGTAAATAAAGAATCTTAGGGAAGTAATATAAGGGAAAAAATTAAGAGGTGAAGTTGGCAACAAGTTTGGTGTAAAACGATATCAACTCCCCCAAAATCAAACAAGTTTTATGATTCTTGTGTAAAAAATCAAAATAATTGTAACACAATTCATCTCATTTACCTCTGTAAGTTTAGTTTAAATGAACCTACAGTCTGCACGCAATTAGAATTAGAGTGTTGACAGCACGGGAAAAACTAGCAAATGAGGTGGGGAGCCAATGAGAGCTTGAGATTTTCCCGGACAAAAGGTCGGGCCAACTAAGCAAAGATAAATGTCTCTAGTGGAGGGGAGAGGCCCTCTGGATAACCGTATAAGAAGGCTTGTAGAGGCTTTATGTTTTCCCCCAGAGAGGTTGGCCAATCTGTGTGAGACTCAATTTCCAACGCTGTCAACTCACTAATTCTAATTGCGTGCAGACTGTAGTGCAATGAGTAAATGTCACCTGATTCAAGGTGTTTCTGATTAGTTCTTCAGAGTAACTTTTGATATATCTACCAACAGTACATACCAGAATTTCAAACAATCTCTCGTCTAGTACTCATTGACTCAGTCAATTTATATAAAATAACAACAAAATCGAGACATTAAATGCAAAGGTACACATAGGATTCGGAATATAAGAGAGATAAACAATTGAAAGAAGGTTACATTTTAACAGGTTTGAAATTAAAAATTGAACCAGTGAACAATTTATCAATTTTAAATTATACTAAGAAATGTATATCACCTCCAACCATTTAAAAGATAATTGTGAAAATAAGTGAAGTGATAAAATAAAACTTGTACTCATAATAAGCTTACAACATAATTCACGGTTTATTTCCCTCCTAATTCGTAAAAAAGCTACAACGATGTACATATAAAGCATATAAAATCGTAAACAATCAAGGCTTTGAGGTGAAACAAACTAATCAACTGTTTCTTTTTAAATAAAAACATAAACAATTGAAACTACATACTCAAGTATAAATTCATTCAAATTACACATTATATCTTTTATCACAACACTTTAAACCACAGAAAAAATGGAAATTATAAATAAATGAACAATAAAAACAGTGCTTACCAAACTTTAAACAATCTACTGCCTAATGAAACAAAGTTTAAAAAGTTAAAAGTAGAAGGAGTCTATGGTAGAAGGTAAGGTAAAAGGTAAATATAAAAATAAAATTAAAGTTGGATAAAGAACATCGGAAGTGGGGGGCTCAAGTAATCTTCTTTTTCTTCTTCAATTCCCTGGAAGACTTTTATTTATATTTCTTGTTATCATTTATTAAAACCCGATTATAAAACATTTTATTTTTTAAAATAACAATATTTTAAAGTGAAATAATTAAGCTATTTATAATTTATTGAATATTGTTTTTATGGTCGTTCAATTGGATATTTTTCGATTTCTGGTTGGCCAACCTGTTAAAGAAGATGAGACAAAAATGTGTGAAAAAAACAGTTTTTTCTCAGTTCTTTCTCTCGCTCGGTGGTAGTGCGTCTTTGATTTTGGATCTGTGTTTTCTTTTCTGTTATATTGCGAAAGCGATAAACTTACTCCTTACAATTGTGTTCATTTGAAAGTGCAATGTGATATTGTGTGGATAATTCCATTAAATGATTCCATACTTTAGTTGATTCCTCGTTTGAATTGGATTATTTCGGATTGGCTGGATTGCATGTAAATTCAGAACGTTCACGTAAGTTAATCCTTGTTATGAATTTTAAAATAAATATATTTTAAGTAATTTAAAGCCTTATAATGTGACGAGTTATTCTTGATGTATGTATGTAAGAGTAAATTTTAATTCAACAAAATGTTAATCTTTCAGTTATAAAATTCTGAGGCAACTCCACCAATTTTTTTTCTGTTTTAAAAATAAGTTAGCAGAATATTTTATTCTATTATAATTTTTGTTTTTCAAATTCAAACGTGAGTACTATATACTGTGGCCCTGTTGAAATTGAAACTTGATAATTCTATATTCAGAACTTATATTTTATATTTGGATTATGGGGAGCAATAGAACTTAATAGTTGCTGTCTAAGAAATGACCTATTGTTAAAAAAATAGTTACTAATTTTTCTTGACTTACTTATTTATGAAGCTCTTTATCACTAATACTTCTTATAATATAATAGTGATAAGATAAGAAAGTTGTAAGTTGTAGAATATGTGTACATTAGAAGTTGTGGCTGAATTGCAGGAGATGATACGGTCGAGAATCGCTTGGCGGCACAACTTTGTTTAATTTATACACTTGAGAGATAATATTCCTTTGTCAAACATTACATTTGTATGATATAAACATTTGAGAAATTATATATGTATGATTTATTCATAGGAGAGTTGATATCCCTTTGTCAAAAGAATACGTTGGAGTAAGGCCCCACCATCTTTTCTAAAGACCGTATCATATTCTGCAGATTTACCGAAGTTGTTTATTTTTTTACCTAATTTGAATTTTAACAATTTTTATTACAAAAGCTGTGTAGGGATAATTTATATTCATTAATAGAACTTAGGTACATATAATATGGTTTGTTTCATAAATGCTCTGTTGAAACTTTTCTATTAGCTAAGTTCCAGCTGTTCAAATTGAAAAAATACCTAGCTAGTGAAGAATTAACCAACTTCATTAATCTACTGCTTAAAGTCTGTTTTAACTTTTTAAAGAAATATCATTGGCTAAATAGCCTGCCTACAGTCCTTGTACAAACAATCTATGTGCCATGAATAATCATGAAGCTATGGCTTCATGATAGATTTAGTAGAAGGGTTGTTAAGTAGATAGCATATTATGTTTGTCAGTGAATATTTAGTTTCTCAATTTTTCTTAGAGGCTTCAAACTTAAGGTAAATACGTTTTGTAGAGAATTCTAACTCTTTAGGAAATTTGTGGCACTCTAATGCCGTGGGCATGCTACGCTAAGACCAGACTACAGAGAAGTATTGTTAAAGGAGAAATCTTACTTGCTTGCAATACACAGCTGTTTTTTACAGGGCTTATAAATTGAATGGAACGTGGTATTGGCTGAACTAAAGGTGATACAGTCGAGAATCGCTTGGGAGCACAACTTTGCTTAATTTATACACTTAAGAGATTATATTCCTTTGTCAAACAGTACATCTTTATGATTTAAACATTTTAAAAATTATGTATAGGGGAGTGTGATTGTTAATGAGGCCTTGCCATCTTTTCTATAAACCTTCTCATAGTCTTCAGTTTTACTAGAGGTGACTTTAGAAACATTATTTCATGACGAGCATTGTGGTACTGTGGTTTATCATGGGGTATAAAATGGTTTATGTTAGTGATTCGGCTATAGAAAATAGTTGAGTGGAGGAAACTGATTTAGTTTAAACCGCCTCTTTTTCGGAGATTTTTCTTTTTGATTCGATTGAACCCCTATTAATTTATTTTTACTAAGGCCACTTCTAATTCTGGGTAGAGATTGTGCTGAGAAATATTTGTTCAGCCTGATCTTCTGCTAGACTCAGACTCCTGTTTCAGTTCAGTAGCGGCGGCAAGGCTTTGGGGGCCCCCCGCAAACTTTTAGTGGGAGCCCCTCTATTTCCCTTCCAGGGGTCCCCAGATTCCTTCCCCCCCCCCCCACGNTAGATTTTCCTGAAATATGGCTTATTTCAATAAAAATCCAATACTTTTTCAACCTGAACCTAAGATTTTAAAATGGATATGTATTAGTACTGGGGGACAGAACAAATTTCTTTCACGTTAAAAACAACATGAGACATGTGACGCTTTTAAATATCGCGCCAAGAAGTTAGGATTTAACAGGAGGTCGATAGTTTTTCATTTATAGTACAATATTTTGACGATAGTTGGCTGAAGTTTCAATGGAAGTTAGAATATAATAGAAGAGATTGATTTTCTTAAATTGGTGCACTTGCATGGTTCACTTATTGCAGTATAGGTTCTACCTAGATTTCGCCTATTGTAGTTTCTAAATTTGATATAAAATTATATCAGAGCTCCTAGCGGACCGCACTTTAATCAAAATGGATTAATGTATAATTTCACATCTTAAGATTCATCTACTAATCTACTGTATCAATTAGACAAATATATTCTGGTTTTCTCAACTTCATGGAAAAACATTGAAATGCCAATATATAGATTCAATGCCTAAAAAACATATATGCATTCATAAAATAGAGTTTTTTTTTTTTTTTTTACAAACAATAATTTGAGTGGAAAGTTTGATGAACTGAATCCCTCTATATTCTGCCACAAGTCGCAATATATTGCCTTGCTTATAAATTGAAATTATTTTAAATTTTATGATATAATTTACACCGTGATGGGATATGCTCACTTGTTATCTTTCATGCTCATAGAATAGGTCTATAAAATAAATACATATTTTTGTCTCATACTATTTTATTAGCTTCTAGTGTCCAAGAAGATTTGTCCTTGTAGTGGCAATCTTTTCTAATCTTGTACTTATTCGTCCAAGTTTTTCTTTTTTAATAAAACCTTCCTTTTCTAATCTTCTCACCTCAATAATTATGTTGGCCTGCTAATTATAACTATTGATGCATGGTCATTAATGTTAGAAAAACATAAAGAATGATAATAAGATATTCATTTATTGGTCTATAATTATATTTATAGGGATCCGTGGTGGCTCCTTGCAATCATCTGTGCTTTGGAGACAGGAGTTTACTGGTTCGAATCCTGAATCCAGCCCTACGTTTGGTAGGACTTTTAACCAAGCCTAGCATATACAAATGTCTGTTGAGTCGACAATGACCAGTTATAAATCCAGTCATAAGATGACTAGTGCACCTGTTGAGGGCCAATATTGTCTTGGTATCTTTATAAGACGGTCCTGAAATAAACAACATAGACTCATGGTGGGAGCAACTTCCCAGGTTCCTTGAAAATCTCTTAACAAAGACTTCTTTAAAGCTTACCTCACAACGCAGAGAGATATACCTACCACATGTTTCGGGACAGAAGGAATTACACCCCAGCCTGGCCAGTTGATCTGCCAATTCGTTCTTTCTATCCAACTATGCCTTGAAACCTATACTAGGTGGACAGCTTTCTGTCTTGTCAGATCATTAAGAAATTCTTCCAATCTGTCATTAGTTTAGAATTACATCTCGGAATAGTCAAAGACTTTATAGCAGCCTGATAGTCCGAGCTGATATAAATCTGTTTTCCAGACTCATTCTTATTCAGAATCACTTGACTGCAAGCCAGGATTGCAGAGATCTCAGATTGGGAGACTATAGAAAACTTTCCTAAGCTTAAACTAATCTCTTGTAGCAAGTCAGAGCGGAATACTCCAGCCCCTTTTAGTCCTTCTAAGATATAACCATCAGTAAACAATACATCCTTCATATGTAGAGTGACATTTTTATGGCCTTACACCCAGTCATCCTTAGAAGGAAATTATCATTATCGCTTAGTCCTTAAAGGAAGGTTTTTACTTTACTATAAAATCTGCCGTTATGATTGGACAGAAACGTACCAATAGCAATGGTACTATACGACCAACGTACCAATAGCAATGGTACTATATCAATAGCAATGTAGTAATAGCAATGGTACTAGGAGGAATTACAGACAAAAAGGATCTGCATTAAATTCCTATTGCAGCAGAGTATGTTGTTATGTCTTTTTCCCTCATCAGTTTGTTCCTCTTTTCCTAAAGCGAGATTAGTCAGTAGTCAGTGCTAAGGTTCTTGGTTTTATGTTTCGTCTGTTATATTCAATAAATAAAAAAAAATAATTCAACTTGTCATAAATTATTTAAGGGCAGTTTGAGTTTTGATCTCAGCTTTTAGAATGTTTGATGTTGAAATATTCATTGCTTACATTCTTCTTACTTATAAGGTAACTAATTTATCAATTAGCCTCAGATACAACAGATTGATTTGCTAACAGTGCAGTTGAGTATTTTAGTTTGAGCAATCACCGATTTCTTTATTCTTTTGATTCTTAAAATAGAGCTAGGGCATGTCTTGCCTATTCTATAGAATTCTGCTCTCAATTACTATATAATATAACTCGCTGCCTGTAATTTTATCTTAAATTCGCTTTTAATTAACAATATAAACCTGACTTTAACTCTCTTTGTGTACTTATTATTATTATATGACAAAATTACTGCAGATAATCTATTAGCTCAAACCTGGTTCAGGTCATTTTGTATTTTCTATAAGACATTTTCGTTGGCAAAAATGTTCACTTTCTTACATAAATAGAAATTAGTATGAAAGCGTAAAAATTCGATTTTGATGGATTTACTTGTTTGAGGTCACCTGAGTCCAAAAAAGTGGTTTTTAGAAAATGTCTGTCTGTGCCGACGCCTGGAGCCTTAAATGCTGGGCTAATTTTGACGAAATTTGGCATAAATGTTCAGAAAAATCATACTCCGTGGCAAAATTGAGAAATTAATTTTAGCTCCAAATTTGGGGGCGCTACCCCCCAATAACTCTGAAGAAACGTGGAACAAAAATTATTTATCGAAAACGGTTCCGACAATTTAGATTAATATAGATTATTAAGTCCAAATAAGCCGTTTTCCCGGGAAAAATCTAGTTCCTGAGGAAATAGCTTTAAAAGAGGACGGAGAAAGGCTGAGTTCGATTCCTCGCCGAGGTGAAGTTATTTTTATGATAAATGTTGATGTAATGTTCACTGTTCACTAAGAATTAAATGTACCTATACGATAACTAATAAATGGAAAACACTGGGCTGAGTAATTATGAACTCGGATATGAGAACTTTTGAGTTGTCTCGGACCGATTTTTTATTTATTATTTCGCCTGAACTTTTTTTTATACAAAAGAATCTGACATTCATTAAAATCCCTCTTTCAGTCTGAAATATACTTTCTATTAAGAACTGCCCTTTATTAACTAATTTTTCCTAATAAGCAAATAACCGAATTCATTCAAACTCAAGAAAAGCTAGTTATTGGGAATCGGTTATAAGTCTGAAATGTATTATTAATTTAGGTAATACTTTGTCAAATCTTTGGGCGAGGTTAAACTTAAAGGAAATATTGTTCTGAAAAAAATACTAGAACTATAGAAAACAGTCAAATGGCGTCAAGGATGTATGAAATTGGTAAATATCTTATTACAAAATTCTGTTAAAGTTCCAACTAACTTTCCCTTATCTAGAGAGAAAGTAACAGCAGATTTTGTTTTATTTTCAACAATCGAAAAAGACCTCAATTTCAGCATATTTCTTGCAGATTATTTCTTTTAATTTATTGCAAGTCTATTAGTGAAACTTGTAAACTTGATCGGACATTTGTTGAATAAGATTGAACCACGTGGATGGTATAATTGATTAATTGAAGCCAGAACTTAAATTATTAACCAACAAAGTGTAGGTATCTATGACTTGTTTGTGTCAATTTTTTTTGCAGTTGTTGACTTTTATAGGCCAGTTAGTCTCCAATTCTTCATCTCCCATATAATAAACAGTACAGTGTCCAAGACAAGCATGTCTAGACAGGTTGTAATGCCTTGGACTGAAAATTAGAAAGTATGGAAGAAGTCAAGCCTCTCTTGGTGTGGTGGACCGGTTTATTTCTTCCGTCTGATTACTTGACTTTTTTTAAAATTCTTTCATAACTTTTAACCTGATATACAAATCTAGCTGCAATTAATGCTCGTATGCGGTACAATTACCATTAAAGTTTTTTTTTTTTTTATTTACATGCTACTTGCGTCCTTTTTTGACCTAATATTAACATTTATTAGGGTGAGGCAACTCTTTTGTTATATTTTTTGTTTATATTTGTTGTTATTTCTCTATTATTGTATGTTTTGTGGTTTCAAAAACTACATTCTACTTTATATAAACAATACAGTTAACTTAGGCGTAGAAGTCGTAAAAAGTATCCGATTTACTCTCAAGACCTCTTATCTTCCTTGTGTGCATCATTTCCCTTCCAATGTGTTGTATTTGCCAGCAGGTTTTTAACGTTTTGATAAATATTAAAATTTTACTATCATGGGTTTCTTTAAGTATAAGTTCTAGACTGCATAAAATAACGAATAAAAAGTCTAGGTTTTGGATTTTTTTTGGGGTGAAAACAATACTTTTCCTTTATAGTTAAGAAGTACATACGACATATGATATCGATTCTACTCTTATTTTCTTTATTTATTTTTCTTCTCAACGTATAAAAGATTTCCCATGATCTCATTTCTTTTATTAATTGCCAAGGAATTTTTAAAACTTTTTTAAACATTATTAGTGGAACTACTTATGATGATGAGGGAAGCTAACTCAAAGTATCAAAAATAATTGTGATTTTCCTTCCTGTAATGTTGTTAATATATTCTTATTTAAGTTAATAGCCTTTTTCAATTAGTAAACCTACAGTTGAAGCAAAAATTGGTCTAATTCCTCTCATTTATTTTGTTAGAGATTTGCTTTAGCTTTGTTTCCCTTTTTTTGGCATTGGTTATACCTTTTGGCGTTAGAGTAATAATCCTTATTATTGCTTGTATTATATTTATTACTGCTCTTATCATCTTGTGAGAATCCACATTAACTGCGTTTATATCTATTTGGACTTAGAGCTTCAAATAACTCCATTTTTTCTCCATTTTGTGGAGAAAAATCCGTCGGATGCGTTTAATAAAGTCATATTTATATTATACACAAATGATAAACTATTTTTTTTTTTTCTGTTCTTGTTGTTATTATTTAATGGGCTATACTTTTAAAGTCCTATATAAAATGCAAAATGCACTTGTTAATACATTAATTACGTTAAAACTCAAACACAAAATCTCTAGTATTCTTATCATGATTTGAGGATGTGGAGCACAGCAATTACAAGAGATTAAAGAGTCCCCTATTTTTCCCATGATAACACTTTGAACAAAAACCTCTTCTATACTGGTACTTTTTATCTACAATCTACGTACGTGGTTCACTCCCCTCCTCTTTATAATCACTACACAACTTTTAAACATCCTCTTTTTTATTGATAGACAAGGGTATTTTAATAGTAGGGTGCCGAACGTTCTCTTTGACATGGCATTAAATAAACATGTTCTCCCGCAGTCATTAAGTCTTATAGAGGTTGTTGCCGAAAGGAAAATATAAATGAGATTAAATTAAAAATATAAATTAAATTACACAATGATGAAACAAAATTTTATTGAGAAAATAGTGGACGAGCTTTAAGCCTAGTTTACATTGGTAGAGTAAATGGTCGAGTAGACTAGCTTACTTTTCAGCACAAGGGACGGT
>KZ651168.1:748961-767215 GCA_001010745.2 Gerris buenoi | reverse complement strand
GGGAATGAAGGCCGTACGCCCAGGACTTAAGGGACCTTCGGCACCCTGAACATGATTTATATTTTACATAAATATTTATAATTATTTCCAATTATAAAATTGAAATTAATAAGAGACGACGGAATTTTTTTTTTTAGGAATTTCCTTACTCGCGAAAGAGAAGAGTAAATGGGGCCTCCAAAATGCTTTTTTACCCGGGCCCCATTGAAGAACTCTCCAGGGCCTGCCTTTAGTAACTTAGTTCTACAGTCTAAACTTAGCATAATGAGTAAAATGTAAAAACAAGAAGAAATTAAATTTTTCAGCCGTTTTCAATTATTATAGACTAGCCGTTATGCCCGTGGCAACGGGCAGAATAAATATGGTTAAAATAAATATGGAATAAAAAGTTATAATTAAAATACATATTTAAATAGATATTTACTGTTTAATAATAAGTTTAATGCATGGAATTTCATTACAATGGAATGGCGTCAAGGTAGCGTTTTCGCCTGACGCACAGGAGGCCACTGGTTCAATTCCAGCTTATGGCGCATCAATTTTTAACGTTATAAATCATTTAGAGGTGAGTCGTCGCCCGTCGGGACACTACTCGATTATATAAAAGATAATATAATAGTAAAAATTATTACATTAAATTTATGTAGAAAGTAATATCGCGTTGAGTCGATCAGATGATAGTGTGATTCATTCCAAAAGAATTTTTAAATTACTTCATTAAGTAATTCAACGTGTTTTAACATTTTCATCACAAAATAAAATAAGGCTATAAAAAGATGGACTCTCTGAGTTAAAAGAAACTAGTTATTCTTTTTAATACATAATAAAAAACTAATATTTATCCGACTTAATTTTACAAAAATCAATCAATGTACTTAATCGCATTGGCTTTTGAATGACTCACTTCATAGTCATCAGTAACTTAAATTAATATTGGTTGATAAATGTGTAATTGTGGTAAGTTGTTTTTCCAGTTTGATTTATCTTTGAGTAAATAGTAAATATTAAAAAAAAAAAAAACACTGTTGCATTTTAAAATAAAATTCTCTTATGAAATAAAAACAATTTTATCTATTAATAGTTTTCCTTTTATCATAAAATATGATTGATAAATTATTTTCTTTTTTGTTGTTGAATTAAAATATGACGTAATGGCTAAGTCGTAAAATAAAAATGATTGAATATATAATTTATTATTTTCTGCATATATACGATTACAAATTAGTATATTTATTTTCCTCGATAAAATCTCTTTGAGCCTTTGAGAAGTTCAAAATGCTCACTTTTGCGACGTTTCGACTCCCCCTTGTAGTCTAGGAGCTGAGATGATTGGCTTACATCAAGTTAGAATTTTGTGTATGAAGTTTAGTATTTTTTATTGTTCCCCAAATTTGTGGGTGCTTATATCAAGTTAGAATTTTGTGTATATATTTTAGTATTTTTTATTGTCCCCCTAATTTTTGGGTCTATTTGCCGATCCCAAATAGAGAATCTGTGGTCGGCAAGAACATGACCGCTCTCCAGTCTATTTTAAAGAGCTTATGCCAAGCTATTTTCCGCAGACGAACTGGGCCGACCACATACTCTTGCAGGACATCAAAAAATAAATCCGTACACAAACTTCACTTTTATTCACCCTATCTTTGACTGGGACAGTTAGGTCTTCCCAAGCTGTCTGATTAGATGATTAAATTTTGTTAGTTTTTAAAAATTCTTTTACTACAAAATTTATTCTCGTAATTTTCACTTAAATGCATATGATTTTGATCTAGCTTGTTCTTTTTAAAATATTCTGCTCACAATCAAGTCGTACTCTTTTCAAATTAATACATATGTCTGATTTCTTGAAGCTATTCGTTTAAATTATGAAAGATGGTACCGTTCGAAGCACACATTCAATGTAAATATTTACATTAATGAGTTTCCAAATGTTAATATTTTAATTAAACAGTATTATAGAATATTATAGTCTATTTTTTTTTTTTTTTTTTTTATCAATATGGTCGATGCTAAATTCTCTGGAGTATTTTTCAATATTTCAATTAAAATATTTAATATAAAATCATATAATTAAATTAATACCACTTAGTACTTAATAATATAATTTGTCAGTTAAGGGTATTAGATTACCATTTGAGGAAAACGGAATCCAAGAGAAACATTAGGTATAAGAGATTGTATATTAGACTAGCAATTAGCAGGAACTGAAAACGTGTTTCTCGGGTCGGCGGCCGGAGTTAGGTATTAGTGAATATATTAAAACTCAAGAAAAAGAACAAGTAAAAAAAAATCAATTTATTGCTCAAATAACAAATTAAAAATTGAATATTTACTTTCTCATAAAAGTAGTTTTTACTGAGAGAAAGTATTGTGATGGCGCGAAATTTTATAAACTTTCGCGGGACATTTACCCCGGAATAACCTATAAAAATGATTTTAAATGAAGTTCTGATTGGCCGGTTTTGATAGAATTTGGCATAAAAGGCAGATTCAGAAACATCAAACCCCGAGGCAAAATTGATTTTAGTTTTATGTCCCTGTTAATTTTAGTTTTAAATACCCCGAAAATTTTTAAAAACTGGAGAAAATTATTTCTCGAGAATGAGGTTTCGATTATTTGTGTCAAGAAAATTCTATTTAATTACGAAAAATATAATTTTTGAGGAATGAGCTGTAAACATAGACTGCGAGAGGTCGGTTTCAATTCCCCGCTGGAGATAATTATTGTTAAGGTTAATTTTCACGAATGGTTTAATAGTAATTACATTTGACCACAAAAACTATGACCGAATAATAAATGGTAAACACCGAATCACGTAATTATTACTACGTTTTTATTAACTTGGTTTCTTGTTTGTCCGGTACAAATCTTGCAATCGAATTTTAATTAATATCCCGAGTAGCTAGACATTTGAAACTTTCAGAACACGATGACAATTCATTATTTTAATACTTTTAGTCATTTTTCAGCAGAATTTAATTCGTTTTCAGCAAATTTGCTGAATGAAAAGTTAGTTCGGAAAAAATCCGCAAGTTATTTTATTGGTTTTGTCATATCCCATAATATTTACAATCTTCATTTTGACAGGTTTCAAATTTATGATTTTTATAAATAAGAGATAAACATAAACATTAAATGACAGCAAAACAGGAAATATATCGATTATATTATTTCAAATATATCGATGGCACGGTTTAAGAAAATTTAAAATCGTAGTATATAAAAAGTTCCTTTTATTTAAAGAAAGTTTAGTTCGATTATTAAAAGTTTAAAATAAGTGTTCATATTTTCCTCTAGTTAAGACAAATAAAATTTCAAACTATATTTATGACGGCGTTTTATCGATATAGTATCGATAGTAGGTGATTATATATGTGTAATGTAGTTAAATTTTTAAGTTCCAATTTCCAAACATGCTGTGTATTACACTTGTTTCTATTCATTGTGACATTTCTGATATAATTCGTGACTCTCATTTAGTCATAAGTTGTTATTTGTTATAGTTTTCTAGTTTTATTTTTACTTTTTTAATAAATGCTTACTGTTAGATAAAACTTATATATTGGGAAGCTTGGTGTATTTGTATTTATTTACTTTTATACCCTTCTTCAAGGCATTATCAATAGAATAATTTATATAATGTAGGTAATACATAATTTATACTCAAGATATTATTGAACAGACCTTATAAAATAATAATTTTGATTTTGATTGTATTATTTTTGGCCAATTAATTTGGTAACTTTTTTAATTAACTATTTTTTTTCATTTAAAATAAATTAGTTACATTATTAAGTTAAATAAAATATTTATAAGTTAAGGCAATGGTGTCAATATTTATTAATTTTATTGAAAAAATCAACCTATATTTGCAATGTGTAAGTAAAGAATTTGTATGTACATTATATGTTATAGGAATTTCACATTTTATTGTTAATATATTAAAACGCTGTTAGAGTTAAGTGAATGTCCCCACAAGAATGTCTGGAATGGGTCTTGTATTGATTAATTCCTCATATTATATCGGAACGGGTAAGCTAGAAAATGCAAGATTTGGCCCTTAGAGGTTTGATGACATGCGCAACTCTTTTATCAGTTAATCAATGAGAAAGGGATGGGTTGATTCCTAGGAAAAATAGTGAGGTAACTTGAGAGACGAATTGGGACTATAAAGTACCAATTAAACGCCCTTGATATTGTTTATAAATCTGTTTTATTTTCTTCTTAATTGAACTAATAGGACAAAATAGGTAAGTCCGAGCGCACTTTGAGTCGCAGGCGACGCAGGGCAGGTCAGAGCAGTTTTTTCAATCGCAGTTATATACGAAACCGCACTAATTGTGACGCATAGCTCGGCATGGCAGTACTATAAAGCCTCGTACACACGAAACGCGCGTTCGCAATAAGGTTTGCAAACAACCGCAAATACGACATCCTCACGGGACGCGCATTCTTGACAAACAGGTTTTTGCAAACGTTTTTCCATGTTCTCTGGTAATCTTAATTACTTTCGTATACACTACACTACATCATCAATTCGCGCGGACTCATATATTTCTGCGGTTGAATAAAACTGCGCTGCTCTGTCCTGCGTCGCTTGCGTTCTTATGTGCGCCCAGGCTAATTTTGTTATGCGTTTTTGGTAACGACCCGTACATAGTTGAGATACTGAATTAAATATTAATTTTTATTCAGTCATTGTTAGAAAATTAGTAGGTTATTAGGGTACACGTTATATGCTGAAATAACATTTTTATTATTTTTCCTTCCCGCCCTATATGAAAGTATAAAAATGTAAACATTTAAATTGGATTTAAAATGGATGCCCCCCCCCCCAAAAAAACAGTGACGTTTATAAGGAGAGTAGAGTAGGGGTCTCTGTTTCGATCCGCAGGGGTCATAGTGTTTTTTATGGGTAATAACTAAAAGTTAAATTAATTATTCTGGTACTTTTCTTCGTTCCATCATAAGGTGTCTACATGAATTATTTTATAATTTTAGGACTAGCCGTTATAGGGTAGTCGAGGGAGGGTTGATTTTTTATGGGGGTGAAATTTTGGCGCTATAGACGCAATATAGGCTGTAAAAAACGCAATAATCATTATATGGATATTTCAAATCTACTCTTTTGTTGCTTTCATTTGATACTCCACTTAGAATTTAATAATTTTGTGTCACTGCGCAGTTGCGCACACAAAATTGATAAAAGTTTAACTTCTCAATGTTTTCCTTAAGTTTCTTTCTCAATGTTCCCTATATGTGGGTCATATAGTTACGCCAGTATTTAAAATTTTAGCTCTCAATTTTTTTTTTGGTGACTTTAAGGAACCACTGCTCTAATAAGCCAGTAGAGAACTTCTCCTTCATTCAGAAGTTTAAGAGCCCTTAAATTGGACTATTGAATTGCTAATCATTTTACATTTTCAGCGGTGGTTGGGAAAAATGGCAACCTCTCTTTTTTTAATAATAATAAAAAAAATCATAGTTGGTATAGCAAAACCAATCGAAGTTCTAGTTACTTTAAAATACATGCAATTAAATTCAATCCCTTTTGTGCTCCATTCTATATGATCGTACACAAATTAAAGCCTCCTTTTCTCTTTCTTTAGTGCCAGATCAAATACCCTATTTATTAACTTGTTTTATGCTGTAGAAATAGAGAAAGGTTTTGTTTTTACTGAAAAATGATTGCTTCTGAAACTTTTCTTTCTTTATATATTATAATCTAAATAATTGATGATGGAAAAAAAACGACTAATTTTTTATTCAAAATAAACTCATAATTTTTGCCCTTTTTCTTGCTGCATGTAAATAAATGGTTGTTCAGTAATTTTATTCTTCTTTTTTTCAACTTAATTTAAGTCTTACTGTACTATTGTCACTTTTTTTGAGAATAAATTGATTCTATGACGTATACTTTCACTTTATACAATTATTCTTTAATTTTTCTTTATTTCGTCACTTATGTAATTGGTTTTTTACGTCTGCAAGTGTCAATTTTTTTTTTCAATTAATTTTGGCACTGAGTATACAACTTGTTTTTCTCTCTTATTGTTGCTTTTGTTCGGTAGCCAAGGAGGGAGTTATAAAGTTTATGCTTTTGAGTTCTAGTACAGCCTTTTACGGTTGCGCATAATTTCTCTTGGGGGTTTTAAAGAGAAAATTTATTTTTATGTAGTTTTTCAATAAATTAAAAGACGTTGTAAGAGTGTATACTCTTAACTGTTTTATTTTTAACTTCTATTTGTTTTTTTTTTACATAGTAATAAATCAGTTTACTAAAAGAAAGTGACGATATTTTAAAATCACCATTAAACGGTACCAACGTTATAAAAATAAAATATGACTTATGTTTAGTCCTATTTACTAAACTTTTTTAAGGAGTAATCACTAGTACACCCGCAACTAAGGGTGTACTAGTGGTTACCCCAACCACGACCTACCTTGCTCTGTATCGCCCAGTTATAGGAGGAACTCCCCCTTACATATGGGAGCATGAAGTGTTGAGGTCGCTACGGACACAAACCTCTCAGTAAGCTAAAGTAAAAATACATACCGACATCTTATGGCCAAAAGTTAATAATACACTTAGCCCAACATACTGGCACCGTTCACCTGCATACGTAACAACCTCCCCACCCCTCTACACCCTAATGACGTAAAATGACGCCCCCGCGTCTTTACCCCCTTCCTCAACATTTCTCTCCTACCATATGTAGCCACCGCTTTTGTGACAATACAAATTATTATGTTATTTCGCACAGCCGGTTTTTTTGGAGGATGACTTTGATTCTATTATTATCTTTGTTATTTTTAATTATTAAATATAATTAAATACTCTCAACACTTAAAATAAATTTTGATATATTAATATCTGTTTTTTTTTTTTTTTTTTATTCTCAATAGTACAAATGTATTTTTGGCAAAATATTACTCTTGAACATTAAACTTATAATATAATACTGTTATTATAAATACACGCGCACAAACATACTTATATTTACATATTATATTAAACAAATGTATTTCTGGAGAGTGATTTACTTTTTTCAAAAAAACTTAAGAAAGGAGTGCTTCTCTTCAAATTAATAAAAATGAAATAGGATATATTATACTATGTGACAAAAGAAAAAAAGGAATATAATTTATGTAACATATATGTATTCAATTGTGTTGTGACATTTGCAAAACAAATGGAAAAAAAACTATGACCTTAAAAAAGTATTTAACTCAAAATCAAAATCAAATCTTTCTAAC
The DNA here is from genome assembly GCA_001010745.2 of Gerris buenoi. Classification (NCBI taxonomy): domain Eukaryota; kingdom Metazoa; phylum Arthropoda; class Insecta; order Hemiptera; family Gerridae; genus Gerris; species Gerris buenoi. Next base: position 759,957 of record KZ651168.1, on the reverse strand, counting down.
TCCTTGATACACCGGGTAACGTTTTTTAGTTACGCTTTTCGAGTTATGTAGCACAGCCTAAACATGAATAATAATGAATAAAATGTCAATAATCTTCTATTGCTCCCTTTTCCTCTAGTTGCATACTCAGATCTCATAAAAAATCGATCAAAGAGTCACCTGTTGTTTCTTTTTATAATGCAGTTTTTCAATAGATAAAGTATTGGGATGGCTCAAAAAAAAAAAAAAAAAAATACTTACTTTCAAATTTATTATATTAGTATATATTTGTCACACTGTAGCTGGTTGATAACGTGCTTTATGCAATAAATGGTCGAGTTCAGAGTTATTTCAGTTGACCTAAACATTAACAGAATTATTTTACCTATAATATTATAATAACTAATTAAGGTTAATAAAATTCCTAGGAAGGATTTAGTTAATTTATAACAATAAACAGATAGAATAATAATGAAAAATGGAGATTCTCTTCACAAGATTTGGAGAGGCTCTCCGTTTTACATTTGACTATTGACAACAACTCCAATTGCGCTCTTAATCTTCAATGAACGCAGATACTTTAACTTGCAATGTTGCATGCTTCATGTTTGTCATTATATAGATTGTTTTGTATGATAATATCTTCATAACTTATTAAAAGTTAATTTTTTATGGTTCTTTATCCTCAAGTTTTGGATTTTTTTACTGTGGGGAAACCCAAATCAATTATCCTCCTTAAATTATGTAACAAAAGTGGAAATTTTTACCTAATAATTACCTTTTAAGACACTGGAATCCAGTTTTAATAGGACCAGTTTTTAACCTTGATACCTCTTATTTTCTCGCGACAAAACTTTTAACATTTAAATTATTTCAAGAATATAACATTTCAACTCCCTATTGGTTAATTTAATTGATAAACTACTTGATCTATTGCATGCAAATCAATTGTTAATCAATTTTGATATTTCATTGAACATTTTTGGTCCTACTAAAATTAACATTTTGCTGCTCAATTAAAGTTGACGAAATTATTCATTTCTTAATCAATAAATATTTAATTGTTTTAAATTTTCATAAAGTTGAAACTTAATTAAATTAATTTAGTAATGTTAATGCATTTACAAATAATAAAGTAATACATTTACAAATAATGTTACGAATAGTTTTTTTGTCTAAATTGTTTTACAAGGTCTAAATAATTACATAAAGGAATTCGTTCCCAACATTTACTACATTTATTACATCTAGAAGTAATTACCTGATAAGCCCATCTTATATTACTCGTTCTTGCTACGTTAAAATTCGTAGTTTTTATATTCGTTTGAAAATTACACTATAGACTATATTTACTTTTATCTGTTCGGTTGTCGTTCTTCGCTAAGTAATTTTATTTTTAATATATTGCTTCCGAACTTACCGATTTTGATCATTTTAAAGAACAAAATTTTTGTTATGTCCCTGATTTTATAAATGTTGGGAATATTTTTGGTTTCGTGTCTGTCTGTCGGCCTGTCAAATTTGGATTGTACGTCATAATTTGACCATTATTGTTGGTCCGTTATTAATTTCAACATTGCTATTATTTGAAACTATCTTTAAAAGCACTCATCCGATTTTGAAGACCTCCCCCCCCCCCCCCCAAAGATGTGCTAAATTTATTTGAACCGTCTGTTGCGCACATTTTATATTGAATAGGAAAAACAACTTTTTTTTATTAACGCCTATATCTCTTGAAGTACTCATCCGATTTTGATAAAATTTGAATGGTTTATCAAAAGTAGCTGGTAGATGGACTCATTTTGTATTTATAATTTAATATTGTAAATAAGTGTGTCTTCACTGGGAATTGAAATATATCCAAATCGTATATGACCATTAATATAATAAAGCTATTCGGAGACAGATTTTTGCCACTGTAAATGGCTGACTATTTTTTAAATTGATAAGTTTATTTAAATCAAAGTATAATCATTATTAACATTGGGAGACAGACAGAGAAAAATAGACTCCAGCGCCGGGATTTGAAACACGGACCTTCCGCATTTCCAGTGCAGATGCTCTAAGTTTATAAACCTTCGTCAAGAAACATTATTTTACTAAGCGAGAATATCTAGATGCAAGATTCAACTAACATTCCTCAATTCTTCCCCTTATTTGAATTTCTTTATCCCCCTCCACCATGGATCAAATGCAATTTGCATTGATCTCCCTGGATACTTTTTAACTTTAGTTCAGTCTAGGTCATACCCACCCCCCTCCTATAATGCCCTTAGAAATACAATTTCAGACCAGTCTAGGTTTAATTCTTTTTGTACCACCTCCTATTCCTCCTTATAGAGTTAAGATTTAAAAAAAAAAAATCTATTCTTATAGACATCAATATTATAATACAATGATTTTATTTGATACAGTTTTAAAGAACTTGGTATGATTATGTTCGCTTGGAGACAATAGGTTTTTTATATGAAAATAACCGACATCTTGAATCAAAATGGCAGATCTTCGTTCATTGTTTATTATGTAATATAAATTTCAGTTATTACCAGTTTTAGAGAATTAAAATGTTTAAAATACCTACTTCAAATTGATATCTAATCAATTAAACAACCAAAAGTACTATTTTATTTCCGCCTTCACTTGTCAATTACAATATTAATTATTAATTATATAATTTAGTTTAAATAACTCCCTTTATTATTTCTTTACATTGGATCATTTATATTATTTTTTCTATTTGGCATTTGTCCTCGAAATATTTACGGCCACACATGGGGAAAACCTGAACGAGATAATTTGAATACATGAGACTGGCACGTCAAGATGTCTATGCCAATTTTTTTCTCACATACCTCGTATACATCTAGTATTTGTTTAGCATAAAGTATGTAATTAAGATAGCAACAATTCTCTAGATGACATCTTAAATCATTTCTTATATTGAGTTTATCCATTTGTGTAATTTATTTATATAATGTAACGTTTAATCTCACTGAGAGAGGTACATTTTTTAGTAAATGCATTTAGAACCCAGAATTATTAAGCCATGGATTCGAAAATTGATACTTACTGTATCAATGATTCTGTTTTGTTAGTACTAAATGCTAAATGTACTGTTGTGCTCAATAATCCTTTGCTGAGCCTGCAAAAATATCATAAATTCTTAGAAAACCGTAAATATTTCTATACTCATATTATTTGCGCCAATTTCACCTCTTAATGCGACAAACGTTATCACTGAATTTCGTTTTGATACCTGCCACCATTAAAAAAAATGTATATATAATTCTAATTAATTTCGGCGATTGAGCTCAAATTCGCAGCAATTATCCCTTTGTATATGATAAATATTTCCTCCATTATTTCAACTAAATATCTGCCGCCAATTTTGAATTATTTGGTAAGGATAGTTCCGCGTCCGATTTTTTTTTTCATCTCAGCCAAAGAAACGTGTTTTTAGTAAAATTCTTTTTGAAAAATAAGTGGAAGTCATAAGCGGCTGGTGTGTGTCCATAAGACCCATGGATATGTATAGTGGGCGTACAGTACATATCATTTACTGTCTATAATTTTTGTTCTATTGGTTAATTTAATTGATAAACTACTTGATCTATTGCATGCAAATTAATTGTTAATCAATTTTGATATTTTATTGAAAATTTTTGGTCCTACTAAAAATCAACATTTTGCTGCTCAAAAAGTGGACGAAATTATTCATTTCTTAATCAATAAATATTTAATTGTTTTAAATTTTCATAAAGTTGAAACTTAATTAAATTAATTTAGTAATGTTAATGCATTTACAAATAATAAAGTAATACATTTACAAATAATGTTACGAATAGTTNAAAATTGATACTTACTGTATCAATGATTCTGTTTTGTTAGTACTAAATGCTAAATGTACTGTTGTGCTCAATAATCCTTTGCTGAGCCTGCAAAAATATCATAAATTCTTAGAAAACCGTAAATATTTCTATACTCATATTATTTGCGCCAATTTCACCTCTTAATGCGACAAACGTTATCACTGAATTTCGTTTTGATACCTGCCACCATTAAAAAAAATGTATATATAATTCTAATTAATTTCGGCGATTGAGCTCAAATTCGCAGCAATTATCCCTTTGTATATGATAAATATTTCCTCCATTATTTCAACTAAATATCTGCCGCCAATTTTGAATTATTTGGTTCCGCGTCCGATTTTTTTTTTCATCTCAGCCAAAGAAACGTGTTTTTAGTAAAATTCTTTTTGAAAAATAAGTGGAAGTCATAAGCGGCTGGTGTGTGTCCATAAGACCCATGGATATGTATAGTGGGCGTACAGTACATATCATTTACTGTCTATAATTTTTGTTCTGGTTTGTTCGGTTGTGCAATGTTATTTCGTTCTTGAAAAAAAAAAAATCTGTTAGTACGCACGTTGTATCACGTAGGACAATATGATATTGTTGTACATATCATATTGTTATACATATCATGACCTTACTCCGTTTGAATTTAATTATCTTCAAAACAGACGAGAATAAATACACTACATTAAATGTACACTATCGCTAATTTCATTACCCTACACATTTACACATGTTATTTATTTTTTCAAAAATCATAATTTCTTTTTTTTAAACATTATATAAATTTTCTGGTCGCAACATTAATTGAGATTTTACAGTCCCTATATTGTAAATACCCATCTCTTTTAAACTGAAGTAATAAAAATTCGTTGCTACTTATATTTTGTAAGATAAATATTTATTTAGTTTCTTTTTATGGCTTATTAAAAAGTATGTATATCCTCTGCTAAAAAAATAGACTCCAGCGCCGGGACTTGAATAATTATATCCCATTGTTAATAATAATTATAATTTGATTTAAATTAAAACTTAAACTTTCCGTAGTATCAATACATACTACCAAAAACTTAAAAATATTAGAAAAAGTTAAAAAGATTGAATTTAGTCCTTTTCAGGTCCCTATATTTCGAAAGAAATATTATGAAGTTCAACATTTCATTATTATAGTGCACACCCTACTTTATTTTAAAAGTCAAGTGTGCTAAATTTCACCAACACGGATTTAAACTGTAGATTTTTATAAATAGCAAACAGACAAACTTCTTTATACATCATGTACTCTTAGATTGTTAATTCAAATTCTTTAGTAGATAGGTTTTTAAATAAATAATAGCTCTCTTTTACCTAGTGAATAAAACTCAAATAAATTAATTAATTGTGTACTAATACCTAATACATAATTAATGTCTATAATACCACATTTTGTGCAAAGCGTTTGTTAGTGCGTTGATTACGCGGGAAAATCCTAAAATTGGGGTGGGGAAGCCAATGAGAGTTCAGGATTTTAAAATCCTAAGCTCTCATTGGCTCCCTACACAATTTCTGTTATTTTTATTTTATTTATTTATTTATTTTTTTTTTTACACATACCCGGTCTGTCAATGCTCTAAATATTTGGCACTCTAATGGGGTTCAACCATTGACGTAGTTCAAGATCTCGATAGAAAAAATTAAGCTTTCTTTGGCGATGTTCCGTCTCCTTTTAAGAGTCATTCTACCGCTGAATAGAATATAATTTATATTGTAATTGATATTGTGATAATAAGAATTGTAAAACAGTTAATTTTAAGGGGAATTACATTGTTAATGTTCTCTACTATGTCCAGTCTTACCTCTAAAATGTGCAATGGATGTAGGGATTGTAAGAATTGTAAAAAAACTTCATTTGAAGGGGGAAAAAATTGCTGAAGCAGCTTCATTATCATCAGCTTTTATAAATCATTAATATAATCAGAATTGTCATTATAAACATGATTTGAATAATTATAATGAAAGAGGTGTACAGTCTATAAGATAAAAGACGTGTGTTAGTGGACTGTATCACACGCCATGAAAATACGGGAAATGATTTGACAAACGATTCGCGAAAAATATCCTTCTGATCATCATCTGCGTTAGTGGGCGTTAACACAAGAGAGGAAAACGGGAAGGGATTCGCCCCACGTCATGTGGGCGAACAACGCGCGACGCCAAATCACACGATAAATTAAGGTTTTCTCCCATAAACCGACGTTTTTTTCCTTTCAAATGATAACGCGCCATGCAATCACTCGAGAAATCCCTTTGTCGAAATATTTGTTCTTATTTTCCCTTGCCACTCTTTCCTCTCCCGTTTCCACATGACACGATTTACCAAGGGAAAAACTTTCGGGGTAAATTTATCTCCACACTTTCCTTTCCTGTTCTTTCCTTTCCTCTTTCCTCTCCCGTTTGCACATGCCACGATTTTTGGAATGAAAGAGCGTCCGTTTATGGCCAGCTATAGTTCCCTTGACATTCCGCTCAGCACCTTCTCTTCCTCTCTCGGGGATATCTCCCTTACTCTCTCTTACACGCAGTTTAGTATATATCACTCTCACTGAACTTGTTTGTTTTCAAAACTTTTATAATAATATAGAGGTAGATTATTTAACCTATATTTTTTTTTAAAAATACTTATGCTTATTTATAATAATTAGGAGATTATTATANTTTTACACACACCCGGTCTGTCAATGCTCTAAATATTTGGCACTCTAATGGGGTTCAACCATTGACGTAGTTCAAGATCTCGATAGAAAAAAATTAAGCTTTCTTTGGCGATGTTCCGTCTCCTTTTAAGACTCATTCTACCGCTGAATAGAATATGATTTATAGTGTAATTGATATTGTGATAATAAGAATTGTAAAACAGTTGATTGTAAGGGGAAATACTTTGATAATGTTCTCTACTATGTCCAGTCTTACCTCTAAAATATGCAATTGATGTAGTGATACTAAGAATTTGAAGGGAAAACACATTGTTAATGTTCTCTACTATGTGCAGCCTCACCCCTACTATGTGAAATTGATTAGTGGTAGTAAGAATTGTAAAACCCTTTATTTGAAGGGGAAACATATTGTTAATGTTCCCTACTATGTGCAGCCTCACCCCTACTATGTGCAGCCTCACCCCTACTATGTGAAATTGATTAGTGGTAGTAAGAATTGTCAAACACTTTATTTGAAGGGAAACACATTGTTAATTTCACATAGCATTAATACACAATATTAAAAAGAGAACGACTGTTTTCAGTGGTGGAGAACTAGTATAGTTAATTTAAAAAAGATTATTTATAGGGTAAAACTTCATAACTTTGGGGACACGGTGATGTTAAAAATTGCATGTTCTTAGACTCAGGTAAATTACTGAAAATTTCTTCGCGTCTGTCTTGGAAAGTAAATATGCCTACCTTGTCTTTTTTCTTATATATATATGTATAAATTAAAATACAATATCCTTTGTATAAAATTAATTGTTTAAAGAAAGTTGATTTGCTAAGGCCTACACTCACTTAATAATTTAACAATTATTGTGCCTAACGAAGTGTAAAGGTGGCTTGAAATAAGGCAAATTAGTACAAACCCAATCTATTTTTTCTTGACGTTAATGGTATTGGGGATTTATTTTAAACACATTGATTTTTTTTCTGTATAATCCATCGCTGAAACAGCTTTATTATCATCAGCTTTTATAAATCATTAATATAATCAGAATTGTCATTAAATGAACATGATTTGAATAATTATCATGAAAGAGGTGTAGTTCAATAACCAAACAACGTCTTCACTCAAAAAATTGTAATTAAAACAATATAATTGACCGGTTTCGACTGTTCTAAAGCAGCCTTCATCAGGTGATCTAGAGGTTACTAGATAGACTTCAAAAGTACTAGTGTACACTTGCACGGTACACTTAAAAGTACACTTGAAAATTCACTTGTAAAGTAGTCAGAGGTCAGAGTATACACTTGAAATTACACTTGTACTTTGGAAGTCTATTCAGTAGCCTCTAGATTTCTAGTTTATCTGTAGAAGGCGGCTTTAGAACAGCCGATTTTTTGTGTGAAGACGTTGTTTGGTTATTGAACTACACCTCTTTCATGATGAGTTGCTATCACACATTGGAGAAAAACACAGTCGAGGATCTGAAAGCAGCCAATATTGTCAATAACATTATTGACAATACTATTGTCAATATGCAATTTAGTAACAAAATTTCATCAATACTTTTTTTATATCAATACCAACTCCGCACACGGTCAATAGTATTGACAATACTTTTTATTTTGACATTATTATTGATCGTGTGCGGGCTGCTGATTAATCATTTTTACAAGCTTTTATTTAACTTGATATGTTTGTTTGCATGTTCGGATCAAATCTTGCCTCTGAATTTTAAAGCAGTTATCCTCAACTGATTACTGATTGGATTGAAATTTTGAAAACACGTTTAGTTTGGATGACAATTTATGCACGCTCATGATATGGGTATCAAATGATAGGGTTTGATGAGAATATGAGAAGAATTCGGAGAAAAGCTTGTTTTTAAAAAGGTTTTTTTTTTAATAAAACTAGGGGCTCTGCCCCCTACTTGCTTCGCTCGTCCACCCCCAAAAAGCTGCCTCCGCCTATTATAGATATTATAATTATTTTAAGTCTATTTACTTTGATTAGAATTATTATAAACTTATTTGCACCTAGTGGCAGATTAAGGATTTAAATGTCAGATTTCAAATCAAAGTTCACATTTGTCCGCTATGTTCGCTTGCCTCTTGCCTCGGGAATGACGTCATAGTTTCCTTGATATTCCGCTCAGCACCGTCTCCTCCTCCTTACCAGCCTAACTCCTCTTCTCGGGGGGTATCTCCCTTACTCTCTCTTACACGCAGTTTAGTATATATCACTCTCACTGAACTTGTTTGGTTTGTTTACAATTTTTTTTAATTAAATGGATAGATTATTTAATCTATATTTTTGAAAAATACTTTTATGCTTATTTATAATAATTAGGAGATTATTATATGATATATTTTGCAGGGTTGTTGCGCTGTGATGGCCCACTGCGGCCAACACATCCTCGAGATGCAACTCTTCCATGAACTCAAACAAAGATTCCCCAACATTCCAGATAATGTCGTTTCTTACTGTATTAAACAGGTACCGCTTCTTTAGAAAAAAACCCTTTAATACTACCTCTGCGTGATTTTTTTTACCCAAGCTTATTTATATCGATTAGTTTCCATGCTTGCCAAACTACTGGATAATCAGATTACTTAAAAAAAATACAAATAAATAAAATAATCATTAATTGAAATAATTGAAGTTGCACCTCTATTTTCTTTGCATAATTATTAGTTTTTCTAATTCTGTAGTTTTCATATTGGCTGTAATTGTTGATTTTCCTCTGGGATTAATTTATTTAATGTTGCTCTGTTTCTTTTAACCTCTTTGTTTTAGTTTTCTATTGACTAATCTCATTCATTGTGTGAAATTACCTTTGTTTTTAAAACATAATCTCTGTTTGTTTTCAATTTACTTTTACTAATATTTAATTAATCTTTTTGTAAGTAGGTACTAAAAATAATTTTTGGTCATTTATTCTTTTGTTAATGTAAATGGCTCTTGTTATTATCATTTTATTGAATGATTTTTTTTTAATTGAATTGAATTTAAGAAATTATTTTTTATCTTTTGATGAACACCGCTTATTATAGATTCGTTTAGAACACTTTTATTCTTTAAAGTAATTTCTGGGGAGGTATCTGCTAATGAAACTTATCATGAGAATCATCCCTAAAAATTATCTTTTCCGTGGGTTTAAAGCGTATATGGTAGGTGGTGTAGGATTCATAAAGTACCTTTGCAAATTCGCTTAAATGGCGAGGCGAGTAGTTTAGTTAATAAGCGAATGTTTAGTCGGTTCACTTATTATTTGCCTCTTCAATCGCCTCGCTTCTTGCGGCGCTCGCGCTGGGAGCGGTTTTTTTTAGGACGCGTTAAAGGTTTGTATCGATGAATTGTGGGTTCGTCGGCACTCGCGCTTGGCATTCATCCACTCGTTACCTCATCGCGAATGGCGTTGACACATTCGCGCTCGTGACTCGCCTCGTGGTTCGTCGGAATGGAGTTACAGGAAAGCTATTTTATTTTGTATTTTATTATACATAAAATGCTGGTTAATGTTTATATCTAGGTTGAGGTAAATACCAGATCTTATTGATCAATAATATCTGTAAATGTCTTCTTGTCCAGCACCTGATTTAATAGAGGCTTCTTTCCTCCGGCGGTGGTAGCAAAATGTATCCATCAACGATTTTTTTTACCTCAACTCTCTAATAGGTACGTACCTACATTTGAAGTGGACGATAGTCTAGTTTTATTAACGTGAATATTTGTTTGTTTTTGTTCTTATTAGCTGGTTCACCGTGCGGTAGTTTCAAAAAATGTAATTATGTAGTTTCATTAGCCCACTCCAAACTCCAATTTGAAAAAAAAAAAAAAAACCTGTAAATAAATCCTTAAGCCGTGTAAGCCTTCACTAGTATAAATTAGATGTTATTAGACATTTCTATTACCGAATTTTCGAAGAAAATTAAGCTATTGCAATGGGTTCAAAATTTGTCTAATGAAAATTTTTTAAAAATTTTTCCATGGAAATCCGTTTCAGACCATTCTGAAGATTCCTAAAATTTAACACTTTTTTTGTATGTATGTATATATGTGTCACTCCAGACGATATCTCCCCTTAGGATGCACTTTAAAAATTTCAAACAAATTTTAAAATGTCAATAATATCAAAAGAAAGGATGAGTTCGTTGGCCAGAATTTTTGGAGTCCATTAAAGGGTCATATTAATTAAAAACATGTTTTTTCTATTTTACCTCCCTTTTATATGAAAATATGATAAAAGTGTACATAACAACAATTGCTGTACTCTTAAAGAGCTTTCCAACGACATGCATCTTGATGGGTAAATACTATTTCGACTTTTGTACGCCGTACCCCTGCGTACCTTTTTTTTTTTTCACCCATACAAATTCTAAACCAAAATTACCCATATTATCATAAGCCAATAATACGCAGATTTCTTTGAAAATTCGCTCATTAAGTCATGGTGCATGACTGGACTTTTTTTTTTT
>KZ651168.1:703244-715249 GCA_001010745.2 Gerris buenoi | reverse complement strand
TTTAATTCCTTGATCATTTGCTTATAAGTTACAAGTTTCATTTTAAAATAGTGTCTTGATTGAAAAAAAGATAGAGCTTTTTGCTTTTTTTAATTTTATTCAATGTGTTTTTGTTTTTATTTTATTTAGTACCTTCTGGTGAAACCAATGCAGAGTTTTACCAAAACATCCCTACAGGCCAAACTTTCCAAAGAAAAAGTAAACAGAATCCATCGAGGCACAGTGAGTAATTGTATCTATTTATTCCTTTAATTTAATTTTATCTCAAATTTGCCTGTAAATAGGCAAATATTTCGCCCTTACAACATTTGATTCCACAAAATATTGTGTCTGGGTCTTAAGGAGGGGAAGTATTGGATTTTGTTTTAAAAGGAACATCCTCTTGGTTCAAGGGAAGGCAATTTATTCCCCTAAAGATCTCCTAGTATTAGGAGCAAAAATAATAATTTAAACCCCTCGATTCATGGATAAACATGTTGCCACCAAAATATACTGTCTCTGTTGCAACATTCTAAAGAATTCATAGCTTTAATGCCAAGTGTGAATTAAATCACGGATTAAGTATAACACAATTATTAAGTCTATGTAATGGCTATCCATTTATCCATGAATTGAGGGGTTTAAATCAGGGTTTTTTCTAAACCACCAAGAGTAAAGCTCTTAAATGTCAAACATGCGGTAGTTTCAATAAGCACGTACAACTTTATTCAAAACTGTCAAAAAGATTTTTTAAATTTTATTTTTAAGAACTTAATAGCCTTAAAGGACAAACTACATATTGCAGAATAGCATGGCTATTCTGCAAATTGTTTACAAATAACCCTCTTTCATGGGAACACACAAGAAAATGCTGCTATTGCCTTTCAATGATTGAGGCGGATTATCTATCATGCAGACTATCCTATGAGCTCCTAGTGTCTTAGTCAGTTTTAGACATCTTTCTTAAAGCCTCATTCACACAGTGACACTAATCTCGTGATATTTAATGCCGCAAAATTAGTTTCATATGGTATTGTCGTTTGAACAGTAGATGTCATCTTGTTCGCTACTTTTAAGAACTTTCACTTCAGTGTGAATAGCTCATGACATTCAGTGTTTTGACGAGGAGTGTCAAGCAGTTTCACTGCATTGAATCTCACTTCTTCACTGACTCTTTCTCTGTCACATTTGTATCCCTCTAAAATGAATACTAAATTTTAAATTCAGTTTTAGTTTGACGCAAGTAGTTGAAAACCTTAAGCTTTTTCTGGTGGATAGACATCTTTGTTTATTCTGTTCATCATTATTTCTGTCTTTGTTGTTATATATTACTGGCTCTCTTTTAAGACCGTTGTATAAACTAAATGTATGCCACCTTTAAATTATCATAATCAAATGATAAATCTTTAACCACTGAGATCTATGTTAATTTAATGCGTGTTATCACACATCATATGGAATTCAATGATGTCTAGGAGATTGGGAGATAACCCAATACTATGTTCTACTATAAAAATTGACTCTGTTGTGTTTGACTACCATACTCAGTACTGTTAAATTGTACTATGTGCATCATACTACCCATAATTTCTATACACCTTAAAGAAACCTTTTATATTGAGGTTCTTCATTCACTTGTTTTGAGCATTTGAAATTGAGGAGCATTCATTTATGACTGGCTTTGGAATGGAACTTTAAGTGGCATATCCTCCCTATCTAGTAATTGCTATCAGACTTAGAGGGAGATAATAAATACAACTGTTGTACATGTTATTTTTAATCAGTATTTATATGTTTCTTTGAAGAAAGTACAGACATTAAATTTGTTCCAGAAGGAAGTAGACGGCATGAAGACAATCACTGGGTTTGTCAAATGTGTACGTTCCGGAATCATCCTCGACTTGACAAATGTGAAGTTTGTGACATGCCTCGAATATCTCAAGGTGATAATCTAAATCCTTCATCCACGATAATCCGTATAGTCAATAATGTTTGTGTTTAACAAGTTTTAGTTTGTTTATATTGCATTAAATCTTAAAAGGTAGGACCTATGGTCAATGTAAATAGGTGGATTTTAACATAGATTTTTTCCTCAATAACTGTGTTAGACTTGGTTTATTTGTTATTTTAATTTTAATCTAAATATTTATATTTTTAAGTATAAATTTTTTTTCTATTTACTGACTTTTATTGTCTGTGATTCTAACTATAAAATTAATGAGTGTCAGATTTATTTTAATCTTTGTCTTAACTTATTTACTGCATGATTCCCTCTCCTGTCCACCCATTTCTCTTCTCATCAGCACTGAACTTGGTTTTTTAAGTTTAAAAGCTAGCTTTGTACAATCAAAATACTTTTGGTGAAGAGGCATCTTTCTTTACTCTGTAGTAGTAGTAGTAGTCTAGTACTTCCTACTAGAACGGGTAGGACGAACCACTTGTTCGAACCTTGCAATTAGGCCATACCTTAGGCCCTTTTTACGCCCCGCGGTAGAGAGTTGCAGCCACTTCACACATCATACATATGTACATTGTACCGCCGAAGCGAGTATGATGTGATCAATAGTGAGCCATATAAATCAGAGCGTCACGGTGAGGATTCGAACCCCATCTCGTTCCACTCATGATTCAGTGATGGCCGAGCAGACGTGGTCTAACCCGCACGGCTACGCTACCTCTCTTCTTTACTCTGTAAATGTAATAATTTTAACTCGGTTGAGGTAGCGTATCTGGGGCATCACGTATAGAAATGGAAAATTTGACAAATATAAGGCATATATAATTTAAGTGTTGCCTGTATATTGATAAAAATTGCATTATTTATGGATACTTTTTCATTTCATACTCTCTTGAAAAACCTGAGAGGCTATATTGATGCCCAGTTAATCTACGACAGATACATACGCTAAAGATTCGCAAAATCGACTTGTATACAGCTGTGTCTCAAAATAGATGACTGAAAAGTAAAAATATGTTGAGAGAAAACTTATTAAATGAAGAAGTATCCACAATTGGTGCATTTTTGATCAATCTAAAGAAAATACTTTAATTATATGTGCCAATTTTGTTCATTTCTATACGTGATGCTCCAAATACGCTACCTCAACCCTGAAATCTGCCAATTTCTTAAGGACTGCGTAGCCTTTGAACAGTGCCTTGCTTTCAACGCCTTTTAGCTTAGATATGTCAGTTTAGCTGATGGTCTGACTTTGATGGTTGCTAAGTCATACACTAAAAGCTAAATATTATGAGATGCTCAGGGATATCCTGAGGCAAATACCACTTACATTTTCTCATTCAATGTCCCTTCAAAAATCTCTTTTCAAGGAGTTTTAGTAGTTCTCACACACACAATGGGACAAACCTACCACTGGTTTCTGAATCAGAGGGTTACACTTGCTAGCTGATCTACCTGATAATTTCCTTATATCCCATATTATCCCAGAACTCATGCTAGGTAGACAGCATTCTGTTTTAACTGGAGATCATTAAGAAATTGCTTGTACTCTGGTACTAGTTTATTGGTCAATGCCTGACTATAAGATCAGATAAATAAAAGTGTTTTCTTGCCAATTTTTACTCAGAATTACCTTAGATCAACAAGGATGTTATAAATCTCCTTTTATGTATGATTTATTCGTGTTATTTTAATAGTGTAAAAACTCTTTTCTTAATTGTAATATACGTCAATGCATGTTTTTTTTATAAGTAACAACATTTTTGTATTACATAGATTGAACAGATGCCAAAGTGGTATCCTTTGGTTTCTGTAACTAGATAATACAGCTGGTGGAATTCAATGCTACAAAATTTAAAAAAACAATTAAAAATTATAAGCGTACTTTTTACTCCCATGCTAGTTTNAAATACGCTACCTCAACCCTGAAATCTGCCAATTTCTTAAGGACTCCGTAGCCTTTGAACAGTGCCTTGCTTTCAACGCCTTTTAGCTTAGATATGTCAGTTTAGCTGATGGTCTGACTTTGATGGTTGCTAAGTCATACACTAAAAGCTAAATATTATGAGATGCTCAGGGATATCCTGAGGCAAATACCACTTACATTTTCTCATTCAATGTCCCTTCAAAAATCTCTTTTCAAGGAGTTTTAGTAGTTCTCACACACACAATGGGACAAACCTACCACTGGTTTCTGAATCAGAGGGTTACACTTGCTAGCTGATCTACCTGATAATTTCCTTATATCCCATATTATCCCAGAACTCATGCTAGGTAGACAGCATTCTGTTTTAACTGGAGATCATTAAGAAATTGCTTGTACTCTGGTACTAGTTTATTGGTCAATGCCTGACTATAAGATCAGATAAATAAAAGTGTTTTCTTGCCAATTTTTACTCAGAATTACCTTAGATCAACAAGGATGTTATAAATCTCCTTTTATGCATGATTTATTCGTGTTATTTTAATAGTGTAAAAACTCTTTTCTTAATTGTAATATACGTCAATGCATGTTTTTTTTATAAGTAACAACATTTTTGTATTACATAGATTGAACAGATGCCAAAGTGGTATCCTTTGGTTTCTGTAACTAGATAATACAGCTGGTGGAATTCAATGCTACAAAATTTAAAAAAATAATTAAAAATTATAAGCGTACTTTTTACTCCCATGCTAGTTTTGGCATATGTTTCACAATTTTTGTATTTTCACACTCACAGTATGTAGATACTGTTAAAAAATACAATTTAACTTTGCCTCTCTCCTCCAAGGTATTAATCCAGGCAACTCTCAGTTCATATGTATGTAGAAGATTATGGATCCTCCATTTTGAATGCAATGCACTGTCAATTACAGATTGTGCTATATTTCATCTCATTCCTTAGTTGAAGTGGTAAGAACTACCTTCTAGCTTTTACTCCTAATCCTATCAAATTCATCATTTTATTAACATGATTTATATTTATATTTTTTTAAGATATTTACCTTTTTGATCATTAATCTATGTTCTCTTCATTCTTAAAATAACTACAAAACTAATTTTATTTAAATTATTCTTGAACCTTGAACTTCAATTATTAACTGCTTAAAAATTGAAACATGCTTTAACCAAATTTGCTGTTTTCTTTGATTATTTAATTAATAACTGGATTGTTTTTTGCAGATTTTTTTCGTGTGGGCTTAAATATTAAGAAGAAACCTATTAGCAATGCATGATCCTCTGAAGATTTTAACATTTTTAAAGCTTTTGGTTTTTCAAAAATATTTTAATTGCATACAAAATTTTTAAAAAAGAACTAACTAATAATTTGTTAATATTTTTATTACTATCCTTTTCTTTGGTGAAGTATTGAGCTTAAAAAAACATTTGATTATTTTATTCCTTAAGTAGAACAAATTATTATTATTTATTTATTTTTTTTTTTTTGCAATTTTTATAAATAATAATATGTATCTCTTTTTAATAATCGTCGAAACTCTTGAAATTTGTGAATTTAATATCTTCTTTTATTTTAATTATGAATTTTAGTTAGTAATAGCATTACTAATGCTTAATCTTTTATTTCCTTTGCTTTCTGCATAAGTAAACTTGCTTTATACATTTTGTTCCACTAATATAAATGATTAAAAATTAATTACAGCTTTTTGTGCTTTTCGTCAAATTCATGCAACAGTTTAGGAATAAAAATTAATCATAACTTTTTTACTTCAGCAGTAACATTTTAAGGAATTCATAACATTATTATTATTTTATTTTATTCATTAGTTTCAATTAACCTATTATCTTATCATCGGCTTTTCTCATTCTGCAGCTCTCATTCATAATTTTTAATCTAATTTATTAACCATTTTAAATTAAAAACCTCATCTCCATTTCATAAAATTGCTTTACTAATACAGTGAAAACCGTGTAATACAAAACTGAGGGGGCCAAAATATTTTTCGGTGTTAAAAGATGCATAAAAAAACAAAAGACAATATTTTCGATGTCATATTTTATTAATGTACACTTTAAGGTATATATGCATTGCTCTGTATATGTATTGTCCACCTCATCATATTAAATACACTAACACTAATTACATTTCAAATTATTATACGATAATATGTACATATGTGTGTATATAATAAAACAAATGAAAAATACTCTGCCAATTAATGTGGCACATAGCTTCCTCACAAAGAAAAAAACAAATTAAGATATATACCTCGATAAAAATAATCAAAAAGTTGGAACGGCGCGGCTGTGTTGCAGTAAATATTTAATAAAGTAGGAGAAATTTAAACATTTGTTGGAGAAACAAAGCCTCCAACAAGCGCCGTATGTTAGCGTACCTATAATTTATTTAATAAACAAATATAAACCTGCAACCAAATCGTAGAAACCGCTGTATAAATAGGTTTTTTTTTTTTTTTTTTTTAATTTTAATTTTAACCCCCCTCTCAATACAAAAAATAACACAAAATAGAATATAACAAAAATTAATCTATTATGCAAGAGCTTTTTAACGATATACATCATATAATAAAAGAGTAACTTTAACATTTGTACCCTTGTACTCTCCCCAGGTACCAAAATTATATTTTTAAAAAACAAACAAAACAAAAGGGCATTCATTTGTCTAATAAATACATATATGTAATTAAAAAACCTAATAACAAAAAGTATTTAAACCCTTTAACCTTCAACAAAATTATAAATCGGTACAAAAGTACATGTACAAAATTTTTAAAAAATCAACAAATAAAATAGCTTTAATGTACATATCAAGGCCTTTAAAATGATATACGACACGATACTAAAAACCAAAAAAAGTGGTCACATGACACGGCGCACGGGAAATAGTTTACCCTCAAGTTCTCAGCAAGTAGGATGAACTAATGAAATAAAATATACTCGATTTAAACAGCATTAGTGTGAGATTCAATCGCCGCAATCAGAAATAAAATCGGCCAACTATTATAGAATCTATGGTCATTCAAAGACAAAAATGGAAAAAAATTAAACCAAAAAATAACAAAATTATCACCATCTAAGGAACAACCGATGATGATTCGACAAAAACTCGTAGGACTAAAGTTGTATATCTTTTAAAATCAGCTACCACTTGTGCTATCCATTTTCGAATACGACTTACCGTTTAGCTGCAATAAGCCCCCAAACTAGCTTAAAAATCAAGTCGGCCATTTTTATTTTTTTAAGGGTGGAAGAAGGGGGAAAAGTGAATTTTTATAATTATTTTGGTTCACAATATGGACGTTGCGCGTCGAATGGCGCAAACCGCAAGTCTCTAGCTCTTCTGGAAGTGGGTAAACATTAATGTCAGTCAGTGAGTCAGTGAGCCATGCGGCTTTGTAGTATAAGACATATTAATTTAGTACGATTCGAAGTGCGCAGAAGGTTGAAATTAGGCAGGTGCTATCTGCAGGCTACTTTCGATAAACCATAAAAATTTCATAAAAATCAGATGATTACTTTTAAAGATATGGCTGTAAATAAATGTATGTTTGTGCGCATGTGGAATAGAAACAATTAGGCGCAGAAGGTTAAAACTTATATGGGACCAACAATGGGCTAATTATGACCTACCACCCAAATTTCATTAAAATTGAACATGTAGTTTTTAAGATATGGCGGTTCGCAAAATTGATGGACAGACCGACCGACAGACTGACAGACAGACACGGAACCAAAAATGATCCCTGATGTCTGAAACGGATTTCTGTCTTGGAATTTTTGAAATCGGAGACCTGAAATTTTTTCGTTCTTCGGAACGATCACATAGCTTCCGTTACCTTCGGTAAGCTCGGAAGCAAAATCAATAAAAATTTAATCAACTTTAATCATTTTAAATTTTTTGTAGTTTATATTTGTCACGATCTCTCTGCCGTTTAACACGTAAAAAAAAGTTTGTATTTAAAATACAAAATTTACCGATTTTGACATTCACTTTACTGGCTTAAAACACACCCATAAAACTAACCTTAAATATATCTTTATAATCCTTAAAATATTCAAGTGATAATTCCAAGTAAGAAAAAAAGTTTGTTTTTAGGAGATAGGTGTAATTCATAGAGTGATACAAAAATCCGTGTCACAAGAAGGGGGGGGGGGGGTTCAGTTTTTACATAAACGATCATCTTGTCTCACCGGCAATCCCTTTGGTATCCAAATTTCAAAGTCGAGTTAAAGGCCTCTCGTCTGGGTGTCTCATTTTTATATCAGACCCCTCTACATTCTTGCCGGCTTAAATAAGGTGCATGCATTTTGCTGGTTCCAAGAATTGAAATCTTAGCGTGTTAAGCGATATTTATTTCTTGTTAATGAAGAAATGTATGAAAACACCTACTGATTTTTCATGTTAAACGGTTTTCTCTGTAGTTTGCTAAATTTGTTTTTGGTTTTTTGTGTGCTTTTTGCTTTTTCCCTTTTCAAACAGATATTATAACAAAGTTTTAGGTCATTTTTTAATAATCATTGAATTTAATTGTCTTTTATATTTATTCCCCATAAATGATTCTTTTGGGAATAAAAGGACCTCGGACTTCCTTTAGGGTTTTTTACTCTGATGAAGAAACAACCCCTTTGGACAACAACATTTCTTGGACATTCCATTCATCTAGTGGCAGTTTTTCACAAAACATTTCATGTTTGGTGGCTGGTATAGAATATTCTATTATAAGAAAAATTAAGAAGAAAATAAATTCAGTGTTCTCACAAATTTTTGAGTCAATGATGGTAATATACATTTTTATTTTTTTTTTATTTTGACGTTCATTGTCGTAATTTTTACTAACCCATGACGTTTTGGGAGTAGGTATATCTCCTCTCATACATTTCGCTCTTATAGGGGAGGTCCCATTACCTTGGACACTTGCCCCCAGTTCAATTCCTGGGGGAAAAGTGATTTTTTTTTTTTTTTTTTAAATACTACTTGTTAGAGCAGATCCTGGCAATACTATTTTAACAACCTCCTTGTCTTTACCAGCTTTCCACGACTGATTTTCATGTCAGTGTAATCTGTAATTTTTGTCAGAGGGAACCTCCCTTTCTGTATTCTAACTCATCCCTATTTGTGATTTATCCTTTGTAATATTATGCCTTAGTATTTAGTAATAATCATGTATTTTTAAAAAAAAAAAAATTTCCGGAATCAAACCTGAACACTAATTACCCCAACAATCACAGTGTCTAAACTATAATGTAAAAATCTAAAATCTTACTAATTAATTCCCCTTTTGTCTGTATTTTTGATAAAGATAATTGATGAATATAACTTTGAAGCTTGGAAGAGATTTAATTTTTCTAGAGGGGTCGTCTAGGTCTAGGGAGTAGTTAAGAATCTAATCAATTTTCATTATTTCCATTTTAAGTAAGGTATCAAAAATTTGATCAGTTTCAAATAGTTCCACTAGCAGGTTTGTAAGAACTGGGTTTTAATTGAGGGCATAATTTTTGGTTTAGGTTGTTCAGCCTTATACAATCTATTATTAATTTTTGTTAAGTATTTCTATTTGATTAAAAGACCAACAACTTTGTTATTATTTTATTTTTTAACAGTACCACTTGTATACAATAATTGTAACAATACCTATACAATATTGTATATTAACAACTAACTTGCACTATTTTGATTTTTTGGGGATTAGCTGTTGACTTCTTGATATAATTAATTAAAAAAATAAAGAAATGTTGTAAATTTAAAATCTTCCATTTGACACAAGGTTGCATTTTTGCTTTTCACAATTTAACCTTTATTAAATAATTATATCTAATATTTTTTTCTTAAATTAAGTAAATGGGCACTTTTTGGTATATGTTATTTTTTTTCACAAGTTGCTTTAAAGCAGGCTGATGTTTTAAGAAAAGATAAGCATTACTAAGGTCCTTTAGTGCCTGAAGAAATTAAATGATAGTATTTTTTAATGTATTATATCTGATAGGGATGAGGGATTTCCTTATCAAAGAAAATAAAAAATTATTTTTAAGAAGGAAATTGTTATAATTAATAAGACTCCATGAGAACAGTGCCAGAAGTACAGATTACATTCTTCTTTAATATTGAAGTTAGAATTACTGCGCACAAAGCTAAATATGTTTTACTTTGAATATTTATTTATTAGCTAGTAAAAATGAGAAATTCCTAATAATAAAAGTAAAAATATAATTATATACAGAAATTTATTTTACTTATTAGAAAGCAAGTTTAAAAGTCTGCAATATTAGTTGATAGCCATTATCTTTTCTAAAACATGACATCTTTTAACACTAATGTTTTAATACCTGTTCTCATGGTATTTTAATTTTTTACCCAAATCCTACTTACGTCAACTTATTTATCAGGAAAGTCACAGCTAAACCTCTTTTTTTTCTCCACAAACCTTTTTATTAATTTATATTATTTTAACCAGCTTCTTTTTTATTTTATGCTGCATTTGAGTTAAATTAACCTTACTGATTAACAGATGTTCAACAAAACGGAGATGCGTTCAACGAAAGAGGTGAAACTTCGGGACACAACCCATGAGACACACTACCTCTGATCGGTTGCATATAGAATGTTGTCTTACAACATCTTTTCTAGTCTAACCCAAATTCCGTTTTTTTTTTGTTTTTTTTCATCTCGTCAATTTTTAATTGTTTTATACAAAAAGGATAGTAATAAAGATTATTTTTTAATTATTAATATTTTTTTTCCCATTTGTGGCTGTGAAATCACTATTGTTTAATATTGAGAAGTTTTGTCTGTTGGATAAGCATTTTTAATTCTTTTTTCTGAAAATTCACGAAATTTGTTCGTGTGACTAGTCTTTAAGTTTGATTGATTGAAAAATGTTTGTTTGTTGTTCCTTAATTGGATACATTTAATACATTATAATAATATTGGTAATAATATTGATAATTTGTCGGCAAGTCTATTCCAGATGGCCCATTCACTTCCGCTGGTTTAATTTTCTACAGATTAATTTTAAAAGCTTCATTTTTACAAAATATTGAAATTCAAAACTGAGAAAATTAAGAATGAGTCATCTACATTAGATTTACCAATTTGTCTTTGTGATTGTTTTTTTGGAATTTTTAGATTTTTGCTCATATGAAGTTAAAATCTTTTTATTTGTTGTTCATAAATTACAAATTTTGATACTTATGCATTTCTTATATGAAGAATAACTGAATTATGTTAAAATTGATTATAGAATTGAGTTACAAAAATAAATTCAGTTGCTCTTCTGGAATTATAGAATTTATGTAGTTCATCTTAATGGATTCAATGAAACTTTGTCTTCACGTTAAATAATACTTGTTTATTTATCAAAATGCCTTTCGGCCTTTATAATGCCATTATCTGTCGGGAACTAGAGTTACATTTATACGTGAGTGCATATGATGTGAAGACTATGAATTACATTGATGTCCTTCATCATACAAATTCGCCTCTTTCATATTTGTTATAAACATAACTAAATTTTTTCCTGAATTGGGACTGATGATGGCCTTATAAAGCTACTTTGATAAATAAATAAGTATTGTTTTATAAGGTGAAACAGTTTTTTTAAATCCATAAGTTACTCTGGTTTATTACACATCATATTGTACAATTTTTATATTAAATCTTAGAATATTAAAAGAAAAGGGAGCCTAAGTAATAGTATAAGAAGTGCCAAAAAGGCCAAAATTTTATTGTAAATTTAATATTTTGGGTGTTCATGACCAAATGAGTATATTGTCCAGCACCTTTTATAAAATAATAAATTTAGTATTAGAGCAATCCAATGTGTTCACTGTTACATTAGCACATTTCGGCAAATTTTAATGAAGATGTCTACTCAGGAAATATCATTGTTGCCTTTTTTTGCCTTGCTCACTTAGCACTCGTTAAAGAATTCATGGTAAATATTTAATAATTATTTTTATATTGGCTTTTTGTAAGATCATGATGTAATTTTTATATTATATGATCTGTTTTTTAGTGATACTTCTAAATGAAGTAAACAAGTTTGAGATAAGATTTTTTTTTTTTTTTTTTTTTTTTTTTTTTTTTTTTTTTTTTTTTTTTTTTTTTTTTTT
>KZ651168.1:645328-672937 GCA_001010745.2 Gerris buenoi | reverse complement strand
GACACATCAAAAAAGCTGTACCCACTCAGAGTACTTTGCAAATATTTGACACAAGATCAGTTAGTTCAGCTTTATCATGCTAACATTCACTCTAGAATAACCTACTGTATTCAAGTTTGGGGTAACTCTACTCATCTGAAGCATGTACTCAGAATTCAGAAACGTGCCCTGAGAATCATCACCAAAACTCATCCTCTTAAAAGCTGTAAACCTATCTTCCAGCAACTCAACATTTTAACAGTTGTTGCACAATTTATCCTCACTAGCATTCTTACTATTCACTCATCAGTTCAAACAAAAAACTCCGATATTCATTCATACAATACGAGACACTCAAAAGATTTAGTAACTCCTTATAGAAGACTAGAGAAGACCAGGAATGATCCAGAAGTGATCGGAATCAAGCTTTACAACCTTCTTCCGTCAGAGTTAAGATTACTTGAAAAAAACCTGCTCAAAAAGACTTTAAAACATATGTTAATTTCTCTTGCACCATATTCTTTAGATGAATATTTCACCTTTTTTTCTGGATAATATTTTTATCCTTTTAATATTTATTAAATGACGAAGTAAAATGCTTGGATTGGCAGAACTACAGATAATAAAAATAAATAAATGAAATATATATCAGAAAAAATTAGCCCCCCCTAAAGGCAACCCTGGCTACGCCCATGAGTACAATTGAATCAGGCATGTAAAATTTCTACCTGATACAGTTGGGAAGAGGTATATTTAATAATATTTTTAATTAGTAGGCCGGGTAGGTAGAAAACAGTCCTATTTCAATCCAACATCCTTTAACAAACATACTCTTTAATTAAAATAAACTCATCATGATCAACTTTTTTCTTATATTCAATATATATTTATTGTAAGACGCTTGCATGTTATAAAAATGATGCTTTTCCTTTAATTTTTCCTTAACTCTGCTCTCTGCTAGGTACAAACAGTTACTTACTTTTAATTTTGCCTCTTTTCTAACTGCACCATGTATAAGTAGTTAGCAATGTATACGTACTTAGTGCAGTGTAATTTAATAATTTATATTTAATGAAAAATGTAAGGAACTTCGTTCCTACCGTACCGGGTGTCCCACGACACCATATTTATTTTTTTTATTGATAGTTCCGTTACATACATACACGCCAGTCAAGCAGGTATCCTGAGGTTGGGGCAGAGAAGAACTACCGAACGCCGAAGGCGCTATGGTTCTGTACAGTGCCACGAAGTCATGTTTGCTGTTATAAAAATGACCTAGGAGAAGTTGCTGGCCAACGCCGACTGATTGCTCTGATATGCTCCGCCTTCCATAAAGCAAGGGAATTGAGACGAAGCAAGCAGTGGAGGATGCTGACTGCGACATTACCAAAGTGGCACTTGACTAGAGCAACTCTTTTCAATCAGGGATAATCATTGGAGAGGATGTGGATCTCCTCGTCCTTTCAGAGGGATGAGATCGGCTGTTAAGAACGTTTTTTGACTGGAAGATTATACTATCTCAACCTATTCTTTCAATAAATTTTTTCTGATCTAACCGTGGTGCGGTTATTGTCAATTTAGTTAGGGGTCAATTTGTTTAAAATTCCACATTTGATTTATAAATGTCTATTAATATTTGTGATTGATGTAAGTTGGTATATGTGTAAAACTTAACTCTATCAACTTTCATAAGGTATGTCGTATGTCTATGATAATTTTGTTTATCAAAATGAAATAAAACGTCATTAATTACATATTAAACTGAAAGTTAATTTCATAAGCAGAAATTAGGAAAACTTTTTTTAGAATTTGATAAAAGAGTAAGAATTAATGTTATCTAAAAACTAAGTATAAAATAAATAATTTAATAAGAAAAGCAATAATAATATTATATAGTGGTTATTAAATTATAATAACTTATTTTATAAAGTTTTTGCGATGTTATAAATTGCTAAATTCATTGGTGATTGAATAAAATGAAATTTTACTGTTTATGAAAGAAGTCTACGTCTTACTTTTAGTTGGAAGACTGTGTAACTAAATCTGAATAAGCTATCGAGAGTTGGAAGGTTCGGATCATTATCGGCTGTTAAGAACGTTTTTTGACTGGAAGATTATACTATCTCAACCTATTCTTTCAATAAATTCTTTCTGATCTAACCGTGGTGCGGTTATTGTCAATTTAGTTAGGGGTCAATTTGTTTAAAATTCCACATTTGATTTATAAATGTCTATTAATATTTGTGATTGATGTAAGTTGGTATATGTGTAAAACTTAACTCTATCAACTTTCATAAGGTATGTCGTATGTCTATGATAATTTTGTTTATCAAAATGAAATAAAACGTCATTAATTACATATTAAACTGAAAGTTAATTTCATAAGCAGAAATTAGGAAAACTTTTTTTAGAATTTGATAAAAGAGTAAGAATTAATGTTATCTAAAAACTAAGTATAAAATAAATAATTTAATAA
This sequence comes from Gerris buenoi, assembly GCA_001010745.2. Classification (NCBI taxonomy): domain Eukaryota; kingdom Metazoa; phylum Arthropoda; class Insecta; order Hemiptera; family Gerridae; genus Gerris; species Gerris buenoi. The sequence continues at coordinate 670,482 of KZ651168.1, read as the reverse complement.
GAAAAGCAATAATAATATTATATAGTGGTTATTAAATTATAATAACTTATTTTATAAAGTTTTTGCGATGTTATAAATTGCTAAATTCATTGGTGATTGAATAAAATGAAATTTTACTGTTTATGAAAGAAGACTACGTCTTACTTTTAGTTGGAAGACTGTGTAACTAAATCTGAATAAGCTATCGAGAGTTGGAAGGTTCGGATCATTATCGTCGTAGACGTTGTGAAATAGTCCGCTAGATGGCAGGACGGTCTGGGTTGTAGAAGGTTTAGTACCTCTTTCTACCGCTAGATGCCTTCTAAATAGCCAATACTGAGGAATCTGAATCCGTTGTTCGGTTCCCCGCCATTCTCTTCCACCCTTCTAACTACGTAGTTCGTCTTACTACACAACCGATTTAAAAATCTAAACATAATTTCATTCTTGTGTCTACGCTCGGTCTCAGTACTTATCCAAGTATTTATCAGATTGTTTTATCCATTTTTTAGAGATATTAGCAGTTATCATCAACTTATAAAGCTAAATGAAATAACGTATTTTAAAAGGCATTAAAGAAAGCTATATTCGTTCAAAATAATAAGTAACAAAAACCCCTCAGCTTCAACTTTTGTTGCAGGCTTTTGAAAATTATCTTCGTATATTTTCTTCAAATCATCTTTAACATTTTCATAATCGGAAACCTAATATAACACCAATAAAAATTGCCGCCCCCTAAAGGCAATTTTTTGCGCCCCAGGGGCCCAGCCAGCATAATGGGCTATCTTTCCTTTCGCTAGAAAACTCTGCTATTTTTTATTTATTTCTTATTTATATCAGTTGTTTTGTGGGTAAAATTAAATTATTTAATTATTTAAAGCTGAAAACAGGGTTAGTTACGCCACTGATCTAACTAACTTGATACCGCTAGATTTTGTTTCAATTTTTAATATAAACACATTTATCGGTAACTAAATGATTTTAGTTTATCAAGTAAATAGACACTTTTTGTTTTATAAATATTAAATCAACAAGTATGAAATGTGCATGTGGTATATGTGCATGTCGTACATGTGTACATGTCGTATATGTGCATATGGCAAATATACGAAATATGAATCGTGTATAATTTTTTTAGCGGTTCGGTGCTGAAGCTGAAATGTGTTGCTTTTTGTAAAAAAGGAATTATTTATCTTTCCAATTGTGCAGAAGCCAATAATAATTTGCACAATATAATTAATTTATAAATAAACGATGCAATTAATAGATATACTTTTCACTGATATGCCAAAGGATAAATTATAAAGCAAATGATATGTACATAATATTTATAATGTATGAATGTCGATAAATTGTTTTTGGGTAAAGCAGCGTAAAAAAAAAAAATTAAAAGAAAATATAAAACACAAATCAACATTAGAAATTAAGAAACAAAATACCAGGTACTATTCAACTAATCAATACTTAAGTCTGACGATGCAGACTTTAAACCTACAAGATGGCCACATAGAAACACCTTCGAACTTGGTCCATGGATGGAAACTCAGGGCAGTCTCTGAAGAGTGAGTGGAACGTCCTTAAAAATAGAAGTAAAATTAGTTTTGCCCCTTCATTAAAAAATCATTAGTTTGCCTCTTCGGAGAAAAATAAATCAATTCTTTTTTGATAATATTTACAGATTTTCCAAGACTTTCCTCATGTCCTCATGTATTTGAATTTATAGCCATATTTAAATTATATTCCAACATGTTTAAATTAAATCTATTATTCCCTTGATACCTTTGCTACTGATCTAAAGATTTATAGACCTATCGACAGTTCCTTTATTTATTTCTATCTTGAGCCTGATTGAATCTCTCCACCAAGCTTTGCATGGGCCTTAAAGAATTTATTTTGCTACCTAACTATATCTTGTAGCTTTCTTATCTATACTTAACTATATCTTGTAGTTTCTTATCTATACTTAACTATATCTTGTAGCTTCTAATCTAAACCTAAATATATCTTGTATAGCTTATGCACTTTAGTTCGGATTGAGCTCGCTTGAGAGGTTTAGTATATGGGTGTCGCATAATGAACCACTTTTCAAATAGCATTGCTCCCTCTACCCCTCCCTTACTCTGAGGTCACAAACCACCTCAATTATACATAAATAACAATAATTATATTCTATAATTAAAAAGTAGGTATCTTAAAATTGTTGTAAGTTAATATCTTTACCTATTTCTGTGATAATATTCATAGTTGGTATTTTCATTTTATGTTATCTTACACTTATAATATCCTTTTTTCATGTTATTGTACAATTGTACCTATGTATGCATATCATAATTATCTCTGAGATGTTTTTTTGTATTGTTAGTAGTAATGGGCTTTTTTTTTAAATAATTAGGTAGATAGTATTTATTTACTAATTAAAACCATCTGGTTCTCCCACCAGTGAAACAAAATATTAACAATAAGTGCGTTCAAAAATGAGTATAATTTGTTATTCGTGCGGTATCAAAGAGTTCTCGCAAAAAAGATCTACCGATAAGTTTACTTTGGTAAAAGTTTCCACAAAAGTTGAAGAAATCATAACCCCAAATAACTAACAACCTGTCGTCATTAACGTTATTTTTTTAATCACGGCCCGTCGCTTTCTGGTCATTTGTAAGATAGTTAGCATCGAAAGCCCACGTTCGTTAAAAATTATTACAAAAAAATAATATAATATGTACGATGTACCTACCCAACGTCGACGAAGACGATAAAACTTATTTTATGTGGTTTCTAATTATAACTTTAATTTTAAGAATGGTTTAAACTACTAACGAGAATGATACTAAACTAACTACCCTACGTCGTTCATTGTTTTTCTGCCAATATACATAATATATACACCTAGCCACCTTTTTAAAATGTTCCTATACATATTTTTTTATTTTTAAATACAATAAATTATTTGTTTTTATTGTTAATTATTTTTTTGAATTGTATGTAACTCCGGGTTGAACTAGCCTATACGGGGCATCATGTATAGAAATGAAAACAACTGTCACATATAATTTAAGTCTTTTCTATATATTGATAAAAAATGCACCAATTATGGATTCTTCTTCATTTCATAAGTTTTTTATTAATACAATTTCCATCTTCAGTCCTCTATTTTGAGACAAAACTGTATAAAGGTCGATTTTGGGAATCTTGGGCGTATGTATCTGTTGTAGATTACCTGGGATTCGATGTAGCGTATCTGGTTTTTCAAGAGAGTTCCTATGAAATGTATGTATGCATTATATTTGTTAGTTTTTGCATTTCTATACATGAACATGATGCCCCATATATACTAGTCCAACCCATAAATGTATTTGCGAAATTATATTTATGAAAAAATAATTCGAATTGCAATGACCTGCGGCTAACTTACATACTGCTGGGAATTCATAGATATGTATACAGTGTTTCAAAATAATTCACAAGATTCTAACGAATGGGGAAAACGTCTCAATAATTTAAGTAATAAACGAATTTAAACAATACAAATATACAGCGATAAAAACTAAGACTCGAATAATGTCAATGTGTCAATATGTCAACTTCAAAACAATAACAAAACCAAATAAATAATATTTAACGGTGGCGCTGCGGAGATTCTCAACATCCTCCCACCTCAAGTCCCATGATCTTCAGGGGCTTGATCCAGTTCTAGGGCGTACACTCGCTGGATAGGCCTAGTCATTGGTCCCTTCGCTGTCTTTAATCGCAGAACCCTCGCGTGTCCGTCTCTTCCTGTTACAAGTTCTTCGACTCTCGCTAATGGCCAGTCAAGTCTCTTAGTATTTATGTCCTCGACGAGGACAACATCACCTACTTTAAGCTCTGTGTACATCTTCTTCTTCTTTCTCCACAGTGCCAGCTGTCCAAGATACTCGTTGCGGAATCTGTGCCGCATACAGTTCCGCAGTTTCTCTCTATATTTCCACCTCTTAGTCAGAGATACCTCTGACTCTACTTCGTCTATGTCTGGGACTCCTGAATCCCTAATCCCCTGTAAAAACATGGCTGGTGTTAAAGCTACAGGGTCCTTACTGTCTTCTGATTGGTATGTAAGAGGTCTTGAATTGACAGTGGCCTCGACGTCACATAGAACTGTGACAAGCTCCTCGTAAGAAAGTCTGGATTTTTTCAGGGTTTTTCGCAGTAAATCTTTGACAGTCCGTATAAGTCTCTCCCACCACCCGCCCCACCACGCTCCTGTGGGCGGGTTGAATTTCCAGTCGATAGATTTAGAAGTCGTGTAGTCCGCGATTTTATTCCAGTCCAGTCGTGCAAATGCGTTATTAGTCCCTGTAAAATTAGTCGCGTTGTCAGAGTACATAATAGAAGGTCTTCCTCTCCTAGCAATAAATCTTCGAAAACCCTGAATAAAAGCTTCTGTTGACAGCCCTGATAATAATTCCAGATGTATTCCCCTATATACTGCACATGTAAATAAGCATATCCATACCTTTTCACCACTACGAAGGTACAGTGGTCCAGCTAGATCAACTCCTGTCACTTGAAATGCTTCAGCATCTTGAACNACTTTTAGTGGGGGCCCCTCTATTTCCCTACCAGGAGCCCCCAGATCCCCGGGGCCCCCGCGCTGGGGGGCCTCGGGGATCGTTATCACCACCACTGCGAATACGATAAATGACAGCTCCCTATATAGAGGTAAATATAATGGGGGGTTATTACTTTTAGAGGTAAATAGATGGGGGATGCTATAGTATTTATATATCCATCCAACTATTGAATTAAAATAAGTCACCTATCCATTTTCGGCATGTTTTGAGCCAAATAGAAGGTCGAAATTAGTCAACAGTCTAATTATATACATTTAAGACGTTTAATTATAAAGTGTTAGGCTTTTTATCCAGTCTACATTTCTTTTGATGGTTATATTATAGTTTATTTAACAAACATCAAACATCCCAGGTTTTAGATCTCAGAGCATTTACCTACACTTAACAGAATGTATATGCATTATTCATTAGTGTGTTGGGTTTAGTTAAAAAGCGATTTGAATAAAATACCTTTTAACTTGGATTTTTAGAATATTTACGGGTGGAGTGGGAAGCTTATTGCAGCCTACCTGCCTGGCTATCAAACCCGGCAGAAACAAAGTGGGGCCCCCCGCAAACTTTTAGTGGGGGCCCCTCTATTTCCCTACCAGGAGCCCCCAGATCCCCGGGGCCCCCGCGCTGCGGGGGGCCCCGGGGATCGTTATCACCGCCACTGCGAATACGATAAATGACAGCAGTGCGTGACTTTACTTGCTGAATAATCTTTGAACTGAACGACTCGCGAACCACTTTCCCTACCAGGAGCCCCCAGATCCCCGGGGCCCCCGCGCTGCGGGGGGCCTCGGGGATCGTTATCACCACCACTGCGAATACGATAAATGACAGCAGTGCGTGACTTTACTTGCTGAATAATCTTTGAACTAAACGACTCGCGAACCACTTGAGGCTGGTTCTTAAAAAAAAGAAAGGAAAGATTCAACCTCGACCACCAGTAGTTTTTTTCATACCTAATAACTCTATTCAATTTCCTCAATCATCGGTTTAAATAATATAAATGTGGTATAATCGAACTCGAACCCTTCTCGTCCCAATATAAACCAAGAAATCCAATCCTGATGATGTGTGTTCGTAGAAAAACCGACAGGAGGTGATTCGAAACGCGTGGTCCGAGAGCCTCTCGTTCCTCGCGGACCGTCCAGCAAACATGAGAACCAGGGGCTCTCGGTTCGCGAATCGTTCGGTTCTTAGATTGATGTAAACAAACCTTTAATCCACGTGCAGACTGCCTAACCGAAGAAAGAAACGAGTAGAGCATTGATATATACGCATGCTCAGCTAAAAGTGCGCCTGCGCACTTTTAGCTGAGCATGCGCAGAGATTAATGCTCAGCTCGTTTCCTCTCTTCGGTTCGGCAGTCTGCACGAGGCTTAAGTATGACAATTATATCTTAGAAGGACGGGGACGGGGTTGCATCGCATCAGAAAACCTGTTTATTCTAATACCATAGTAAATAGTATACGAGTATTGTAGTGAACATGAAACTATGGATGTTGTTTATTCTGAATCTATTTCCCTATATAGAGGTAAATATAATGGGGGGTTATTACTTTTAGAGGTAAATAGATGGGGGATGCTATAGTATTTATATATCCATCCAACTATTGAATTAAAATAAGTCACCTATCCATTTTCGGCATGTTTTGAGCCAAATAGAAGGTCGAAATTAGTCAACAGTCTAATTATATACATTTAAGACGTTTAATTATAAAGTGTTAGGCTTTTTATCCAGTCTACATTTCTTTTGATGGTTATATTATAGTTTATTTAACAAACATCAAACATCCCAGGTTTTAGATCTCAGAGCATTTACCTACACTTAACAGAATGTATATGCATTATTCATTAGTGTGTTGGGTTTAGTTAAAAAGCGATTTGAATAAAATACCTTTTAACTTGGATTTTTAGAATATTTACGGGTGGAGTGGGAAGCTTATTGCAGCCTACCTGCCTGGCTATCAAACCCGGCAGAAACAAAGTATCATATTCCTGACCGGAGACTGTTCTGCGTTCTACAATGTTGACTTTTTAGACCGTAAATCCTGTTAGTACCTATAAAGAGGGTCGATACATAGGTTATTGTTGACAGAAAATTACCAAAGTACCAACTTCAGTTCCATACGGTACTTAACTTCAAATCTTCTGTTATAAAATATTTTTTATTCTTTATGTAATATAATCTAATTAATATGTAGGCAGTGGCGTAGGTAGGACATTGCACCCCCCCCGCAAGAACTTTTCGCGTCAAGATAAAATCGAGCAAAAAAAAGAAAGGGTCTTCAGATCTGAATGGGGGCCCCTTGAAAATGTTATCCTTTAAGGGGGTCCCTTAAACATTGGTTAGGGCCCCCCTGGCGCCAGGGGCCCGCAATGCGGGCCCGTGCGGGCCCATTGTTACGCCACTGTAATGTAGGAGCTGTACGCAAGAGTTGTGTAGAAGAACTTGATCGACCTTTACCTGAAAAATTTACGATAACTCCAAAAAATTAATCTTGGAACAATGAATGACCAATTGTTAGAAAGATCAAATCATATCAAATCATGGTATGATCTATAGTTTATCTTTTGTAGTTTAGCTTTTTGCAAACAAACAAAAAATTATATACATATTTTTTTTAAATTTTGAAAAACTTAGAGCCCACATACTACTATTGAGGGTACATCGTTAAGAAAAGTTGGCGCTATCAGTTGGTGTAGGGCTTATCACTGATAATTTGTGAAAAAATATGTTAAGTATCACTAATAAGCCAGCTGCAAGCAAGAGTTGTTTTTGTATAACAATGTTCGCCCTCTTAGTGTTAGAATATTTTGATGTTTTTGGTACCTTTTTATAGCTTATTAGTAAACTCCATAGTGTTAACGCAGTATGAGGGCTTAGTGATATTCAACATAAAATAAAGCATGAATAAAAAAAAATAAAATAAATAAGACAAAAGGTCAACTTGAACATATTATATAACCCGCCACTTGCTTAAAGAAACTCCGTAAATATTCTATTGGTAGGTGCCTCAGAATGCGTAAAAGATAAAATTTTGCGTATTTGGTGGAGACATAGTACATATACCTAAACAATATAACATACACCGTAATTACGCAGGAAGCTAACTCTACCTATAAAGAAAGAACTCTCTCAGAATAGCTAAAGATCGTATCCCTTTGAAACCTAAGTAAGTCTTGTTGTGAAGGAAGGAATTACTCTTAGCTACTGTCAAAACCCCAAAATGTTGTCCCAATATCCTGGAGTCCTGCAACATATCTAATTCCGGGCGAATTTCTGTGATAGAATTCCATAATATGACCTCTTTTTGTAATATTGGAGTATATCATAAACTATATATGATATACAACTAAACTATATTCATAAACCTACACAGTGGATGCAATGTGACGCTGGCATATAGCCTCGTTAGTACTTTATAGGTGTGCCAATAATGATGGAAATCATAGCATAGCCTCTAGTGCCATTGTTAGTACATATGTAGTTTTCGCTGAAGCTCCTACAGATATCCTTGACTCTTGACTACCTTCAGGCAACACGTGCATTACAGGGAATAGATCTCACCATGACAGTATAGATTCTAGTTTCTAGTTTGGTCGTTTGGTTGAACCTCACCTGCATGAAGCGTAATGTGGCAATCATTAGATCTCATCTTCACCGCATGAGGCAGGAGGCAGCTCAGTGAATATAGAAAGAAACATGTATGTATGTCTTTCTATGTTTCATTGATCTAGAAAAGGCATATTTGACAAAATACCCTGGAAGATGCTTTGGAAGGTCCAAAGGAAAAATATCTTATATTGACTAATTTTTCGTAAGACCTTTTACAAAAACTGCAGAAATGATATGTGTGAACATCCAACATGCTCTCAAGTGAATATAAAACAGACTATATGGAGTCAGGCGGAGGACATTTTAAGCCCTTGGCTTTTTATCATCTTATATAATGGGCGATGTCGAACCATCTGCCGCATGATGGTTGGCAGATGGCAGCTGTTACCTGTTTTGCTTTGGAGCTTTAGCCTACGCTGACGTCATTGTCTTGATTGCTGATTCACGAAAGAAGCTACAAAGAATATCTTAAATCTATTATGGGGCAGAGAACTAAAAAATAATGGCATAAAGGTCAGCGTAGAAAAGATAATTGTCATGAATAGCTCTCTGGAAGAAAATCTAATGAACTTACCTTTTATTGGTGGGTGAATTATTGGAGCTAGTTAAGTTCTCGTATTTAAGTATTTTGGCTCAATCATCAGGAAAGACAGACAAATTAGACCAGAAATAAACGCAAGAGTAGCTGGTAAACTATTCCATGCCTTAAACAGAAGGAGGTCTCTGTAAAAAACAAAATTTTAGTATACACAAATACCTTTGTCTCCTTACATAGATACGGATCAGAAAGCTGTTGCAGAGGCAGTAACAGAACTACTCAGAAAGAGGCTACCTTTCAAACTGCTGGAATAAGATATTTGAGAAGAGTATTAGAAGGTAAGGCGAGAGTGAGAGGAGACCGTATAAGGAACCAAACTTTCAGAGACAACCTTCAAATCAACTCTATCAGAAAAACGGTAGCTTTGTTTGACCATATGATAAGGATGGGAAATGAGTGGTACCCAAAGCTGGCCTATGAAGTAGACCTCAAGAGAAAAGACCCCAAGGCAGAAGTCTGACATGGGAAGATAACAAAAGAAGTTCAGTTCAGGAGCGAAGTGTAGACTGGAACCAATCACGAAGGCTATAGCTGAAGATAGAACGGCATGGAAAGCTATTTGTCAATGTCAAACCTATACCTCTCATGGCAGAAGAGGACGGCATTAAGTTAACTTGAAATACGTGATAAATTAAAAACAAAATACTTATTTTAGGGGTTATTCGGGTAACTGATTGTGAATTTAAGGTCAAAATACCAAAAATATAAAATGGCGGAAAATAGCTTTCTAATTTCATAAAAGCAACATTTTAAACAAAATTAAAATGAAAGATGAAGAAATTGGTTCCTTAAAACACCATAATGATTTTTTTTTTTTAAAGTTTGAGAGAAAAAGTCTAGACTTTTTAACAAGAAGCAACGTCAGTTTAAACAATAGAAAAAATAAATAGTGAATTTTTAATACAGGGGGGAAATGCAGACTTTTATGAATGTATTCGTATAAATTCATTCAGACATACCTAAATCTTTTAAATAATGACGATTATTATGTCCGAATATCACGAAATTCTTTTGAACTATTTGACGATTTCTTTTTATTAATTAATTTATCCTTTGGAAGTTAAAGAAATTTATTTATCTTTCATTGTAAATTGTTTAATTTTTTTTTATTTCTATCTATGTTATTAAAATAGTTTTGTTAACAAACGAGTCCAGTGAGAGTGACATACTTAACTGAGAGTAGAGTGCGTTAGGAGATACCCCCTAGAAGAGGGTTGAGTCCGGGGGGGGGGGGGGGGGGGGGGGAAGGGAGAGCTTGAGTGTGACATAGTACTAACCGTGTAGACAGAGTGAGGGTGATATTATATTCGTCCATTTTCGTACATTTTCAAAATCTGCCCAGTATAAAAAGAAACATAAATTTTTGTTGCTTAGTTTTGTCTCATATAAAGAGAAAATTAGATTTTGATGGATGTATATGTTTTGAGGTCCTCTGAGTGCAAAAAAATGGTTTTAAAAAAATGTTGGTCTGTCGCCTGTCTATGTGCAGACGCCAGACGCCTGGAGCCTAAACTGGGCAGATTTTGACGTAATTTGGCATACATGTTCAGAAAAATCATACCCCTGAGGCGAGAAATTAGTTTTAGCTTTAAATTTGGGGGCGCTACCCCCCAATAACTCTGAAAAAATTTGATGATAAAATTATTTCTCGAAAACGGTTCCGACGATTTTGATTAAAAAAATACTAAAATGTAGGCCCTGTGCAGAAGGTTGAAACAGTGGGCTAATTTTAATTATGACCTACCATACTATTTCCATAAAAATCTACGTTTAGTGTTTAAGATAATATTTTGGTTCGCAAAATGGCACGACAGATAGACACAATACCATAAAAGAAAAAAATGTTCCCTATTATATCTCAAACAGATCTGTCTAAATTTTTTTTTTAATTGGAGACAATAAATTTTCGTTTTTTAGAACGATCACAAAGCTTCCGCTATACCATTAGTAAGCTCGAAAGCAAAATTAGTTTGTACATTAATATTTTCCTCAACATTATATTCATTGTTACTTTTTTTTGTTTTCTTTATTTTACTCAAGAACTATGCTTTTTACAAAAGCTGAGAAAATGTTCTATAAAGTTATTTAGGTATCTAGGTTTTTCCTCATTGAAATGCTGATTCATTTTCCAACATAAGTATACCTGAACACCAATACCAACATGTTATTTAACTGAAACTGAAAGTATTAAAAAGAGAAGCATGACGTGCTGCGTGCTACGGTTGAGTGTTAGTCTATAATTGAAGCTTGTGTGTCGTTTATGTGTGAAGCATTCCAGAAACCTATCGATCTCCTGTTAAACTATTAATACTTAAGTGGCAGTTTAAGTTTCGTAGGCCTCTCAATACCTCTATAATCCTAAATGAATAAATCATTTGTAAAAAGTTAGGTACCAATTAAGCATTTATACCATAATTTGTACTACATATATATTTATATATATGTATATAAGAAACTGACTAATAGAAACAAGAAATCAATAAGTAAATTATTGTTAGGTATCTCCATTTTCATAAGTAGCGAAGATTGTTAAAAACCTAAATTGTAGACCTGATACAATTAAAATTTTCATTAATGATAAACGAATATATTTGGGCTGCAATTGAACGAGAATTTACTATAGGAGGTATCATTATACGGTTTAGATTTTGTATAGGAGGTATCATTTTACGGTTTAGATTTCGTATAGGAGGTAGCCTCTCTAGTGAGGGGCGTTGGTAAACTCCTATTGGCTCTTTATTTAAGCTCCTCCCACTTTTAAAAAGCCAGTCTTCAAGAGTCGCTTTTTATTAACTTTTAATAATTACATTTTTACGTGTTTTCTATAGCTTTTGTTCTCTTAATTCATTGTTACGATTTATAAATATATTTAGCTTCTCTTTCATTTTTGGAATATCAAAATTATTAGAATACTTTTATTTATATCTTAATTATAATATACGACATACGACTACAGTTACTAGTTCATATGATTCTTAGTCTTAGATATATGACAGACGAATTTAACTGCTTCATAGAATCTTGTTTGTTTTGCAATTTTTTGATTGATTAATAGTAAATCTAAATCTAATATGAAGACTGTACCTATAGGTAATACCTACATTTTATCGGTATTAAAACTAATTTTCATTATTTAAACAGAAGGTAAAATCTAATAAATGTTTTCACAGGATTTTTCTTCCGAGCTTACCGAAGGTAACGGAAGCTATGTGTTCTGAAGAACGAAAATATTTTTATACCTCCAATTTCAAAAATCTCATCAAGACAGAAATCCGTTTTAGGCTTCAGGAAACATTTTTGGTTCTGTGTCTGTCTGTCAGTTTTTTCTAACTAAAGGCGCAATTCCACTGAGGCAACATTTGGGCAACATGTAGCATTCGGCATTGACGCATGCTACACACAGTCTTTAGGCGCAATTCCACTGAGGCAACATTTGGGCAACATGTAGCATTCGGCATTGACGCATGCTACACACAGTCTTTAGGCGCAATTCCACTGAGGCAACATTTGGGCAAAATGTAGCATGCGGCATTGACGCATACCACACACAGTCTTTCAATCGAAGGAACATAAAGCGTCATGTCGGTCAGTGTTGCCTCAGTGGAATTGCGCCTTAACACATCTTAAAAAGTGCACACGTACGATTTTAATAAAATTTGGATTAGTCACAATCGTATCCCATTGTTGGCCCTACATCAACTTTCTGTGCCAATTTTTTTTTTTTTGAAACGCGAATTAGGTCTCACTTTAGAACAGAGTTGGACTCGCAAATTTTCAAGTACCGGAAAGCCGGGAGGTCCGGGCCGGAAAATGATTGAAAACATTAACTCTAAAAACGCGTTTTTATGTATTCTGTAGGTTCAATTTACTTTTATTATGATTAGTGATGAAGGAACAAAACTATATGTCTACTTGAAGGGAAAAAAAATCCCGTAGGTACCACAACAAATTATCATAAAATAAGTAATTACTAAATCTATATTTCAATTTATTTTGTATGCTTCTTAAACAATATACATAATCAAACAACAAACAACGAAATTATGTTATTATATTATTATTGAATTATCAAGTAAAATGTAAATTTATACTAGAAGTTCCTTAGAATTCAGAACCCCCGCACTGATTATTTTTAATAATTTTTCATTCTCTGAAGCAGTGCTCCCCTGCTTGAGAAAGAAAATAACAAATCAAAGAACTTGGGCGGTTTAAAACGGAATCTTATACCTCTTGGCCATCTGCGCTTCATAATTATTAATTATTGCATTACAGAACACATATACTTTCTTACTTTTCATATTGTCATACTTTGATATATAGCAGATATTAGATATGTTCTAGAAAATTAAATATTATATCAACATTACCTGCTGCTTAAAAATTATATTAAGAATTTTTTGACTTCATAAGATATTTCAAAAGCAGCGGGATAGATTTTTTCCGCCAGGATTTCCCAGCTTACCATAATCTTTCTCGGCCAATAACCTACCTGGTGGATTCCTGTGGAAACTGAATGGATCTATAAAATGCCTATTAAGATGATTTAAAAGAAAGTGATAATGGGGGCTTTGTCGACGAAGTTAAGAACATATCGATCAATAACAGGAACTGCTGGTATAGGAGGAATTAACAGAGCTTCAGCTTGAAACACATCTTTATATAGAAATAGAAGAATTACACCGCAAAGTGAAAACTTCTATAAAATTCAACCAAAGATATTGGTCGGTCTTAAAATAATAAAGATAACACGTAATAGAATCAAAAATATAAGCAATGCAAAGAATCGTTAATAGCACAATGATATAAACTTAACTAATGCTGTTAGGTACTCCTGCAATATTTGAATTGTGAATTGAAAAAGAAAAATAAGTCCTCGAAAACAAATTATTAAAAAAGAAGTTTCCAGTATGGACGATCTCCATCTTTCCTCCTTATCCTACACTACAGTCCGCAGTTGTTAATGCCCAGATTCCGTAAAATTACTTATAAATTATAGTAAAAGCTTTGGGTATAGGATAATGCTATGCATTAGGCCATTTTAATAATTTATTTTTAGGCTGCACTCTTGTTATCAGGCTCAGATAAGAGGACGGCTGTAGGAGGGCCACATGGCCCGGGCCCCAAGGCTCTAGGAACCCTGGTGTTCCGTGCATTATGTATATTTTACATAAACATTTATAATTTACATTTATTTTTTATTAAATAATATTTGAAAGTGTTAAGATATGCTTACGTCAAACTAAATTCAAGGATAAATGTGGAATGGTTTATGGATTTACCTAATGGCGCGAAATGGAAGTGTATGGGGCCCCCAAAATGTTGTTATGGCCCCATTAATGCTCTTTAGAGTTTGCTTGTTTCCTCCCCCTATAATATTAAGACTAACGTAGTCAGTCGTTTGTCTTAATATTACCATGTTCCAAATTATATTACTATTATATTATTATGTTATAAATTATAATACCACATAGGAAAATTCATCTGCTCTGCACGTTCTGGTAAACATCCGGAGACGTGCTTTGTATATTATATTGATAGGCGTGGTCAATAACTAGCGTCTAGAATCGAGAGGTTATAGGAGATTTAGGTTTAGACTAATGCATTGTCATTTATTCTTGGCTTAGTAAGTAATTCAAAAATTTCCTCGAGAAAATGGTTTTGTGGAAGGAAAAATACTAAGAATTACGAGGTATCGTTTTGGCTGAGTTAAGATTCGAATTACTCCACTCCAACCCTACTTATCTACCTATACCACTTGTGATGTTATAATTAGTTTTCTAGATTGAAAAAAAAACGACGTTGGTATTCAAGATCATTTTCAATCTTTGATTGATCTGAAACTAGTTGTATAGGTACAATAGTTGGTAAGCTACTTCCCAGAGCTTTGATTGCTAGCATAAGTGTTATAGCTTGAGATTTTTATGTACAAAAATTATATTCTACTGACACAGAATTAAGTTTTTACTTACATATATTCCTAGAATTTTTAGAACCCCCCTTGGTAGTAACACCCTTAAGCGACCTCGTCCTATACTGAGGGAAACTTGGTTCTCCGATCTCGGTTCTGCAAACAAAGTTCGTGAGGTTTCTTTCTACACACAGTAGTGAGGGAAATATACGAACAACGATTTGTCCAAAACGTCAGTTTCCCTATAAATGTTGTCAAGATGTGTTCTTCGAAGTTTTCAGCTGCTGTTATTATTTTAGGGCTCCATACAAGGTCATTTTAACCGCGTATGGGGCTGTTCGATGTTTGCGCAAACATGCTATTTGACGTATACGGCCTAAATTTGCCCGATATCAGGTTTGCGCAAAATGTTTGATCGTGCTTGGGGGCCTTTAGATGAGTTTGATTGACTTTAAAGAAAACAGAAGCGATTCAAATGAACCGCATATAAAGTGTTTGCGTGATAGAGAAAAGTGGTCTCACATTCATCTTATAAGAACTCGACCTTAGACTTAACTTGCGAAAGACCTTAGACTTAACTTGCGAAAAACTGAATTAAAGTAAAAACTGAATCACTTGAAAATTGGTGCTTTAAAATATATTTACTTTTAAAATTGGATTAGTCTTTTACAATCAGACTTCTTTAACAATTAGACGGATCACTATGGAATGCGACTCGACAACTGCTATCCCATAAACCACTTCCTTCCCCTCTCAAAAATCCTGATAAATCCTGGGCAAAGTCTGAATCTGAAAAGGTTGAAGTCTTTGCCCAACACCTCACAAATCTCTTCCCGCCTCATCCTAATATAATTGATCACAATCATATAGATCTTATTACCAATGGCTTACTTTCTCCTCTTCAACTATCTCCTGCTCCCAAAGCTTTCAACCCATCTGATATCCTATTTATTATTAAACACCTTCGTCGCCGCAAATCTCCAGGATATGACCTTATAACCCCTGAAGTCCTTAATCTCCCAAAAAAAAAGGCATCCTTTTTCTTACATACATTTTCTATTGTTTCCTTATTACTACTCACTTTCCCACACAGTGGAAATTCGCTACTATAATAATGATCCCTAAACCCACCAAACCTGCTCACTTACCTACTTCTTACCGACCTACCAGTCTCCTCCCCCTCCCAGTCATGGGTATAATCCTGGAAAAACTTCTCCTTCGTCGAATGATTCTTATCTTAAGTCCATACCTTCCTGACCATCAATGCGGCTTCCGCTCCCATCACTCTACCATCCAGCAATGCCATCGCCTCGTCGATGTTATTGCCTCCTCCCTCGAGAAGAAAAAGTACTGTTCAGCTGTCTTCCTTGACGAAGTGCCAGCTTTTGACAGAGTCTGGCATGCTGGACTGCTTTGGCGACTTAAGGGCATCCTTCCCTTCACTTACTACCTTATCCTAAAATCCTATCTCACCGATAGATATTTCCGTGCAAGTCTAGGATCCTCCTTTTCATCTATCTGCCCTGTTATTGCTGGCATACCTCAGGGCAGTATCCTAGGACCCCTCCTTTATTCTTTCTACACACGTGATATCCCACAACATCCTTTCTCCTTTCTTGCCACCTTTGCGGATGACAAGTTAATCCTCTCCGTATAAAAGAATCCTGCAGTTGCATCGGACCATGTCCAAAGTCACCTCCTCCTTGAACCTTGGTTAAGGAAATGGAGAATAAAGATAAACGAACAGAAAAGTGCGCACGTTACCTTTGCTCTTCGCCATAGCACTTGCCCTCCAGTCATCCTTAACCAAGTATTTAATCCGATTCAGTCCGATACCTTTGTCTTATCCTCAACAGACGTCTCACTTGGCAACAACACACAAAAACAAAACGGACTGACATAACATGACGTTAAAAGTTACTGCTTCGTCTCCTGGATTATAGGTCCAAACTCTCTCTGAATAACATGCTAGTAATTTACAATGTAATCCTAATGCCAGCTTGGACCTACGGTCTGGAAGTATGGGGTAGCACCAAGCCCTCTAACTCCCGTCGACTCCAAATCATCCAATCCAAGATCCTAAGAAAAACCACTGATGCTCTCTTCTATATGTATCCAACCTCACCCTCCACAATGACCTCAACGTTCCATTCGTTCAAGATTTATCTATTTCCCGCTATCGTGCATTCCATGAATCCCTATCAGATCATCCTAATCCTCTAGTACATCTCCTCACTTCCTAACATATCCCAGATAACCCCCCTCGACGCCTGAAGTGACAGTGGCCAAGGGATTTATTAAACACCTAGGTATAATCAATCATCTTACATATATACATATTTCTCCATCTTTATGTTATTGTTTATTTATTCGTAATATTATACTTTATCTATCTCTCGATTTATATTTATTTATTATATCTCTAATCTTTAATTAGAAATTTATTTTATTATGTTTCATCTATTTGTTGATCTATTATTTATCTATTATTCTATACTTATAACATAAACGCCAAAAGCGATAGTCACTGGATTATCATCTTTTGATACCAGTCAAATAAACATGTTAACACTAACACTAATACCATGTAATTTTTTTTTTCTCACTAAGTAACCTTTAAGTGGGGGACTTTATTTCTACCTGCTTCCAATTATCTTGATTACAGGATTTCACAAACTCTTTTACAATTTACAATATTAATTATAGTACCATGTGAATTGTAGTTGTGTCATTCAATAAAGATTAAAAAAACAACAATTGGATTAAGGATTAACACAATACACAAAGGTGAAATATAATTTACTTCAGTTCTTTCCTCTATTTATAGCTTGGTTTAATGAATATTTGTTTCAGTTATAAACTCCTCCTACTCCTACAAAATGCATCTAAGAGAGAGAAGTTTGAAAATTTCATTATTTTGGCTCTGATTTACTTGGTTACCCATCAAAAAATTACTTTGATTTGCAAACATTCTCTTGCCTTATAGTTAATTAGACTAAGTGTTATTATCACCTTTACATACAAAAGTTTAATGTTCTTTTGTCCCAGAGTTCTTTGGACTAGATAACCCTTTGTCTTAATAGTTATGTAGACAAAGGAATTATTTATAAGTGGATCAGTAAACAAATATAGGGTGTACCAAGTAATTTAGTACCAATAATTCAAGTCTCTAATGAAAAAAAGTTGAATTTACATCTTCTTATCCTACTTATAAACCCTTCATCATCATCAGAAGAAGAAGAATGCATAATAATATGGAAATTACTCCTACCTTCCTTTTTCTTTAAATCCTTCAAGGAGCGGTTGATCCTTTCTTATATGTTTAACATCATACTTGATGATAACAACTAAGCGATCATGCAATTTTTATTTAATCATTCATTTTATTTTTCATGCACTTTCCATAAATATAGGTCCTCCTGATAGGCTTCAATAAATCGTCGAGAAAACAAGGGTTCATTAAATTGGCATTACCACTAACCTTATAATTAGGCATAACAGCAGTGGATAAAAAAAAAATAGACTGCCAATTGGTGTGGCACATAGCATCCTTGCATTCTATCCGCGTACTTTATTGATTTATATGTTTTACAAGCCATTATTTTCTAATTTGTTCAATTGTTTTTCCAATTTTTTAAATCTACCAATTTTTTTTAACTAAAATATCAATTTAGCAAAAGTTAAAGAGGTCAGTCAGACGGTTCAAATTAATCAGGGGTTATCTGCGGGTTACTTTTGATAAACTATATAAGTTTCATAAAAATCAGATAAGTACTTTTGAAGCTATAGGTGTAAATAAATGTATGTTTGTGCGCATGTGGAAGAGAAATAAATAGACGCAGAAACTTATATGGGACCAACGACCAACAATGGGCTAATTATAATGGCCTACCACCTAAATTTCATGAAAATTAGACGTGTAGTTATTAAGATATGTTAGTTCGCAAAAATTGAACAACAGACTGACAGACAGACACGGAACTAAAAATGTCCCTTGATGTCTGAAACGGAGTTCTGTCTTGGAATTTTTAAAAATCGGAGACATAACATTTTTTCGTTCTTTAGAACGCTCACATAGCTCTGATACCTTCGGTAAACTCGGAAGCAAAACACGTAAAAAGAAACGTAATTAGCGTTCCGAGGTGTACAGAGTGTAGCGTATATCCTCTAGACACAGGCGAACTCCTTGAGCTCTGCCACCGAACCGAATGTTTCCAACCCGTGGAAGACCAAGTTCAAGGCGAATTTGGCTCGTTAACCTCCACCCCTTGGCGATCTCGGTTCTTGTGAACCAAGATCCCATGTGTATAGGCCGTTTTAAAGTGATAAATTTTCAAAATAGTTATAATGATGTATAAGATGTCGTGATGCCTGGTAGGGTGTAATTAATTAAAGAAAATAACTTATTTTATAGAGATACAACATATGGTCAGATTAAAGGATTAAAAGCTAAGTTTTTTTCTCATTTTTTTTTTACATTTACAGTAATAAATTGATGAATTGCATCAATGAATCGCGGACGGTGCAGGGCGAAGGACACCCTTTATGGGGNTCTCTGATATTTTTTTTCTAACAGATTACGCATTTGACTGATGAGATGTTTGTCCCATAAGTTTTTACTTTCAAGAAAGGGGAAAAGATAGTGGTACCTTTAAGAAGACTTACAACTTAAAAAGTACGAAGAGAATTTCATCAAATCTGATCTGTCTGTATTAATTATGATTTAGAAGTGTATAATAATACTTTTTTGCACATTTTTATTTGTTGATTTTCCCTTAAAAGTAGTTAGTAAAGGCCCCTATATACAGTCAAAATGTTTTGCTGCTCAAAAACATTTTGACCGTGTATGGGACTGTTTGATGATTGCTCAAAGATGATGTTTGAAATGTGTAGCTCGAAATTTTTGGGAAGTGCTGTTCTGGGAAGTGAACGTTTTCATACTTCATGTGAAAGCTGTCATTCGCGTTACGGTAATAAGCGTACGAATGCCAATCGTAATTTTCGGTGAGTGACAAGGTGAAGCACAAGCATTTATGTTTTCATGAGCTATTTACATATCACCTCGTAGAATTAGTATCTAGACGCACTAAACAACTAGCTAGTAGCAATTTAAGACTGCAAATTATACTGGATATTTGAAGTATTGTTGGTTTCAGTGACAAACGGACAAACCTATCGCATTGTTGTGTTTAAAGTAAGAATTAACATTTGCGCACCATTTCTTTTTATACAACTAACTCTGAAATTTATTAATCCACTGCCACTTTATTGCTTTCCAATTTTTAGACCATCTAGTTCTCGCCAACAATTAGTTCTTGCTTGTTATAGTTTCTACCAAAATCAAGATCTTAAACAGCATCATTTAATTATCATCTTTTACACCTCCCATTCTTCATTCTACTGTATAGTTTTCGGCTGCTGGATAGCCTTTATCAACTTGGGTAGAACTTAATACGTTGCATAAACTTAGCTAGATACCAGCATTGAAGCTTTTCCAAGTAATAACAGCTCCTATTGTTAATTTAATTTTGTCCACGGCTGCTCTCGATTATTTAAATATATTATATCTCCTATGTCAGTTTTAAGATATCGAGTTAAAAAAAAAAATGGTAAAATTAGCAAAACCTACCATTCAACAAAAAGGTACCAAGTCAACTCTTTTACGGGGTTTTCCTTTATCTACTAGTAATTTGAATGAAATTGCTGCTGCTTTCAAACGTTATATACTTAACTCAGAAATGATTGCTCATCTATTCTCAGGTATTATTACTTTACTACTTAAGATTGTCAATTTTCTACATTTGCTATTATTATTTGAAATACTTTTCTTCTTTTATCTTCTACATCTAAGATAGTCCATCGATACTCGGTTTTCGCTATCGCATTTTATCACTTACTAAACTAAGGATTTCCATCGAAACTCTGCTTTTGCTATCGCCTTTTATCACTTACTAAACTAAGGATTGTACCTCGATACTCAGCTTTTGATATCCTCTTTTATCTTTTTTATTTAAATGACGATTGTCCAATAACGATGCTCTGCTTTTGCTATTATCTATTATCTTTCACATAATTGTGGATTGTTCGTCGAGCTTTGCTTTTGCTATTATCTTTTGTCATTTACTAAACTAAGGATTGTCCATTGTCCATCGATACTCTGCTTTTGCTATCGTCTTTTATCACTTACTAAACTAAGTACTGTCCATCGATGCTATCCTCTGTTATCACTTACTAAACTAAGGATTCTTTATTTTTTTCTGAAAACATGATGTTTTTGTCGTCTGTCAGTAGATAAAAATGTCTGTCTAATTCATCTTAACATCTTATGAAACTTTTATAAGGGTGTAATTTAGTATAAATTTTACCATCTTTAACATAAAATCTCTGCCTTATTCTGAGCATTTATTCATTATATATGTATAAATATATCTCTCATCCCGTAAAAAAAAAATATTTGAGCTTTAGATCATCACATTTATCTTCTCTCGTATATTGATATTGCATATATCTTATTATATCTTCTAACTTTGTAACTTGCTGTGTCTGAACCTATTCAAATTCCAATATTTTTACGGAATTTGTTTTTGTTATAAAAAAATATATGATTTAGCAAGCGCTTTTATCAAAAATGCAATAAAGACCTGTTACGTACAACGATATAGATACGAGCAGATAAAAAATGTGATAACATTAAAGCATAATCCCAGAAGAAAAAAAAAAAATAAATAATAAATAAAATAAAATATTCCCTATAGATTTTTATTTTATGTATTTTTATTACCTAAGTCTTGTCTAAATTACTTTTCTGATAAGCGACAANGCAAAATGTTTGATCGTGCTTGGGGGCCTTTAGATGAGTTTGATTGACTTTAAAGAAAACAGAAGCGATTCAAATGGACCGCATATAAAGTGTTTGCGTGATAGAGAAAAGTGGTCTCACATTCATCTTATAAGAACTCGACCTTAGACTTAACTTGCGAAAGACCTTAGACTTAACTCTCTCTGAATAACATGCTAGTAATTTACAATGTAATCCTAAAGCCAGCTTGGACCTACGGTCTGGAAGTATGGGGTAGCACCAAGCCCTCTAACTCCCGTCGACTCCAAATCATCCAATCCAAGATCCTAAGAAAAACCACTGATGCTCTCTTCTATATGTATCCAACCTCACCCTCCACAATGACCTCAACGTTCCATTCGTTCAAGATTTATCTATTTCCCGCTATCGTGCATTCCATGAATCCCTATCAGATCATCCTAATCCTCTAGTACATCTCCTCACTTCCTAACATATCCCAGATAACCTCCCTCGACGCCTGAAGTGACAGTGGCCAAGGGATTTATTAAACACCTAGGTATAATCAATCATCTTACATATATACATATTTCTCCATCTTTATGTTATTGTTTATTTATTCGTAATATTATACTTTATCTATCTCTCGATTTATTTTTATTTATTATATCTCTAATCTTTAATTAGAAATTTATTTTATTATGTTTCATCTATTTGTTGATCTATTATTTATCTATTATTCTATACTTATAACATAAACGCCAAAAGCGATAGTCACTGGATTATCATCTTTTGATACCAGTCAAATAAACATGTTAACACTAACACTAATACCATGTAATTTTTTTTTTCTCACTAAGTAACCTTTAAGTGGGGGACTTTATTTCTACCTGCTTCCAATTATCTTGATTACAGGATTTCACAAACTCTTTTACAATTTACAATATTAATTATAGTACCATGTGAATTGTAGTTGTGTCATTCAATAAAGATTAAAAAAACAACAATTGGATTAAGGATTAACACAATACACAAAGGTGAAATATAATTTACTTCAGTTCTTTCCTCTATTTATAGCTTAGTTTAATGAATATTTGTTTCAGTTATAAACTCCTCCTACTCCTACAAAATGCATCTAAGAGAGAGAAGTTTGAAAATTTCATTATTTTGGCTCTGATTTACTTGGTTACCCATCAAAAAATTACTTTGATTTGCAAACATTCTCTTGCCTTATAGTTAATTAGACTAAGTGTTATTATCACCTTTACATACAAAAGTTTAATGTTCTTTTGTCCCAGAGTTCTTTGGACTAGATAACCCTTTGTCTTAATAGTTATGTAGACAAAGGAATTATTTATAAGTGGATCAGTAAACAAATATAGGGTGTACCAAGTAATTTAGTACAAATAATTCAAGTCTCTAATGAAAAAAAAGTTGAATTTACATCTTCTTATCCTACTTATAAACCCTTCATCATCATCAGAAGAAGAAGAATGCATAATAATATGGAAATTACTCCTACCTTCCTTTTTCTTTAAATCCTTCAAGGAGCGGTTGATCCTTTCTTATATGTTTAACATCATACTTGATGATAACAACTAAGCGATCATGCAATTTTTATTTAATCATTCATTTTATTTTTCATGCACTTTCCATAAATATAGGTCCTCCTGATAGGCTTCAATAAATCGTCGAGAAAACAAGGGTTCATTAAATTGGCATTACCACTAACCTTATAATTAGGCATAACAGCAGTGGATAAAAAAAAATAGACTGCCAATTGGTGTGGCACATAGCATCCTTGCATTCTATCCTTACTTTATTGATTTATATGTTTTACAAGCCATTATTTTCTTCAATTGTTTTATTATTGTTTTAATTGTTTACTAATTTGTTCAATTGTTTTTCCAATTTTTTAAATCTACCAATTTTTTTTTAACTAAAATATCAATTTAGCAAAAGTTAAAGAGGTCAGTCAGACGGTTCAAATTAATCAGGGGTTATCTGCGGGTTACTTTTGATAAACTATATAAGTTTCATATAAATCAGATAAGTACTTTTGAAGCTATAGGTGTAAATAAATGTATGTTTGTGCGCATGTGGAAGAGAAATAAATAGACGCAGAAACTTATATGGGACCAACGACCAACAATGGGCTAATTATAATGGCCTACCACCTAAATTTCATGAAAATTAGACGTGTAGTTATTAAGATATGTTAGTTCGCAAAAATTGAACAACAGACTGACAGACAGACACGGAACTAAAAATGTCCCTTGATGTCTGAAACGGAGTTCTGTCTTGGAATTTTTAAAAATCGGAGACATAACTTTTTTTCGTTCTTTAGAACGCTCACATAGCTCTGATACCTTCGGTAAACTCGGAAGCAAAACACGTAAAAAGAAACATAATTAGCGTTCCGAGGTGTACAGAGTGTAGCGTATATCCTCTAGACACAGGCGAACTCCTTGAGCTCTGCCACCGAACCGAATGTTTCCAACCCGTGGAAGACCAAGTTCAAGGCGAATTTGGCTCGTTAACCTCCACCCCTTGGCGATCTCGGTTCTTGTGAACCAAGATCCCATGTGTATAGGCCGTTTTAAAGTGATAAATTTTCAAAATAGTTATAA
The DNA here is from genome assembly GCA_001010745.2 of Gerris buenoi. Taxonomy (NCBI): domain Eukaryota; kingdom Metazoa; phylum Arthropoda; class Insecta; order Hemiptera; family Gerridae; genus Gerris; species Gerris buenoi. The sequence continues at coordinate 646,357 of KZ651168.1, read as the reverse complement.
TGATGTATAAGATGTCTTGATGCCTGGTAGGTGTAATTAATTAAAGAAAATAACTTATTTTATAGAGATACAACATATGGTCAGATTAAAGGATTAAAAGCTAAGTTTTTTTCTCATTTTTTTTTACATTTACAGTAATAAATTGATGAATTGCATCAATGAATCGCGGACGGTGCAGGGCGAAGGACACCCTTTATGGGGGCTCTTCCCCACGCTTTGACGCTCGCTTATATAGCTTACTAATGACCACACCATACTCGCTTCGGCGGTACAAATGTATGATGTGTGGAGTAGCTGGAACTCTCCACCACGGGGCGTAAAAAGGGCCTAAGTGATGGCCTAATTGCAAGGTTCGAACAAGTGGTTCGTCCTAGGGTCATTCTCAAATTATTTGGCTTTTTCGGTTTCGCTCACAATGAAAAATGTCTGAAAAAAAATTAATTAAATACTTATGAATTTTGCAGTGAGTGTTGACTAACTATTCTTTTAATCAAATAACCCTGAAATTTGTGAGTTAATTATCAATTATTTTAAATTTCTCAAATTTTGTAAGATGAATTGCATTTCATGAACAAGAGTGTTACCAAGTATGCCACATTAAAATTATTTATTATTTGTCAATGCAATCTAGTAAATCCGTAGTTTTTAGAAGTGTGCGAAGTTTTTTAGTCCATAGTAGTATTATATTCTACTTTTTTTATTTTTTGATAATATCTATAATGTAGTTTCAACAAGAGTGTTACCTTCAAGAAGATTTTACAATTTAAGGTTTCCAATTGTATCTATATAAATCAATTTTAAGAAACGAAAATGTCACAAGGGTTTTGAGAGGCGTTGTATAATATTATAGTTTAGCATTATTGAAACTATATGTTTGTATAGAGGGACAAAAATGTTAAATTACCATCGGTAACACTCTTGTAAACGGTAACACTCTTGTAGACAGGAGTAACACTCTTGTCAACCATTATGTCAATAAATGCACATTTAAAAAAGAAACCATAATAAAACCACAAAATGTGATCAAAA